>JAXDDW010000010.1:4057500-4090000 GCA_034670385.1 Hoplostethus mediterraneus | reverse complement strand
ATGAATTCAGGGAAGTGTTCCCTCCACCAGCTGAGTCTTTGTCCCTCCAGCTGAACATGTCAAACAAAACAAAACTATATCCTATAGGAAAAGTAGAGACAGAGTTCCATTTTTAACATGATCAAAACCCAAATCAGACACGAAAACTTTTGCATTTCGTCTTGAAAAGTGCAAAATGTTTAATTCTTATATAAAATCCTCTTATACTTCATGCCGTGACCTGAGGACAAACCGAGTGGAAACTGAGCGATGACATTTCATGTTATTTTCAGGGTACATTATTTGATTTACATGACAACATGGCATTTCAACTTTTTTTTGGCATGAATTCATTCCCATTTGAACGTGATTGTTTCTACATAAACATTAACAACTCCCACTTGGACCGCAACGTCTGGGAGAGGAGTATATGCAGCAGCCCACACCCTCAGACACACCGACACAAAAGGGTGAAAAGGGATTTAATATATCGATGTTTATCCTGATGCTTTGGCAATATCTACTTTCATGCCCATAGAGCATGTTGAATTGCTAGAAAATTGAATTGAGTGAGGGAGAGGGGGGTGGCAAGGGAGGGAGAGAGAGGGGGAGGGAGGGAGGGAGGAAATTGTTACTCAGCAGCAGTTGGGAAGGTCATTCTCTCCACCAGGCCTGTTGTTGGGTGTGTCCGTATAGGTCAGGCATGTCTTGGGCGTGTGTGTGCACGGCCTTGTGGGTAACGGCTGTTATGTGATGTAAAGCCTACTGTACTGTGTGTGTGACTCTGTGTGTGTTTACCATGCAAATGACAGAATTCAGGTGACATTCAGGCGTAGTGGTAAGTTATATGTGTGTGTGTGTGTGTGTGTGTGTGTGTGTGTGTGTGTCTGAATGTCTGTCCTATAATAGAAGGAGCTGCAAAGGGAGGTGGCATGTTGGTAGACTGGCATCTGTTTATTTAGGAGACACTTGAGAAGCTGTGAAGTGACAGGAGAGGCTGGTTGGCACCACAGTCAGCGTGAGGCAGACGCCAGTGTGTGTTTGTGTGTGTGTGTGTGAGAGAGAGAGAGAGAGAGAGAGAGGTTTGAGTTCTACCCATGGCTAAGGCACTTTATGTACCTCCACCTATTTGGTGTGTTTGAGTACACCATATCTGCTCTGTCTGTTTGTGCGCCTTTGTTTATCCAAGTTTGGGTGCATGTGGGCGCACTTCTGTGCATCACACAGGAACACAGCATCTCACGCCTGTGTGTGTGTGTGTGTGTGTGTGTGCGTGTGTGTGTGTGTGTGTGTGTGTGTGTGTAAAAAACTGAATAGATACAGGTGTCTCATTACTCCTCTTGATGACGCACAATAGTACCCTAGTGGCTATGGCCAAGTAACTGGAGGTGTGTGTGGTGTGTAAGTCTGTGTGTATGTGTGTGTGTGTGTGTGTGTGTGTGTGTGTGTGTGTGTGTGTGAGCCCTCACACATGTTTTTGCAGTCCATCCCAGGGGGACTTTTGTCCAATGGAGTTCTAAACTTGGTTGTTTGTCTTTAACACCCCCCACCCCTCCGCTGCCACACACACACACACACACACACACACACACACACACATGCAACACAAGCCGTGTCTCACACAGGAGTTGGGAAAATCCTCAGGTGGTATTGAACGAGAGAGCGCTAAACACAGATTGTGTCAATCACGAGCTCCACTTTGTAGAAGCGAAATTCCAGAGAGCGCCCGCGAGCTGAAAAAACCTTCCCAGGGTTGTCAAGGGGACGGAGCCTTGACGGGTCCTTCAGGCAAATCCTTTGGCATCCGCCCCGTTGTCATGGCGTCGAACGAACACAGGAAGAGCAACGCACGCGGGGAGAATTGGGACCATTTAATTGTTGTCTTTGTTGCGGCTGCGTTCCCCGTCTCTATCTATTCCCTGATTGCTGTCAGACAATTACTGAAGCCTCTCGTCTCTCCAGATGTCTTTGTCTCTCTCTTTGTCCTTAATGATGCATTTCTCTAATTACCCTCTGCAGTCTGAGGCTCTGCAGCACAGACATCAAACAACACTGACCGGCTTAGAGAGCCGCTGCTCCCAGGGAAACAAGGTGTACCATATGTACCGTGTGATTCATTGTGTGTTTTTCTGCTGCATCAGGCCTTTTATATTGACTGTGTCGCTTTATGTCGGTGTCCTTGTGTCTGTATATAGAGGGACTTTATCATCGCAGCCACGTGGAAACCTCATAACTTAAATTTGTTTTTGTTTTTTTGAAAATTGAAAATGTACATGAGTTTTGATGTGCTGAGGAAACATTAACGCTTTAGAAACGGAGGCAGTGTCTGTGTAGCTCTGCTGCTGTTTAATGGGACTGATGGAAGATAACGCACCAGAGCTTTATGCCATGAGATTACCCTGCTATTACAAATGTCGTTATAGGTGCAACTGCAAGTACAATCAGTGTGCTTCCGGTGTGCTAGTGGATTAATCTATTTGAAATTTCGAAAAGGTTATCCTAAATGTCGTCTGGTTTGAAATGAAATGGCGAACCCGGAGCCAAATAATGAACACAACCAACGAATCTGTGAAACAACCACATGGGATGGGAATCGGCTCGGCCCGAGAAAGACAAGGGTGCTTTGTTGACAGAGAAAAAAAGTAATGCAATTAGTCAGTCAGTGAACCGTTCGTTTCATTCGCTCATTCATTCTGACATTTAGTTAGCCCGCTAACAAACGGGGAGCGGGGAGGAACAGGTGGCCGGAGAAGGAAACAACACGATAGATCGATGCGTTCTGGGAAGATGGCTGACTTAGCTCTGTTTACCGAGCTATGGAACAAATAGAGAGGGTATCAGCTCGGGGTGGGGGTGGAGAGGAATAGTGGCGTACAGACAGATAATGTATTAGTAAGAAGAATAGGAAATGGAGGCGCACGGGCAGCGAATATATTAGTGAGAAGAGAAAAGAAGGGAGAAAAGAAGAGAGAAAACAGGACGCGAGGAGGGAAAGAACAACAATGTGTCCACGTTGTAATATGTATGTTTTATGTTATATATTTCTGTGTGTGTGCATGAGAGTGAGTGCAGAAAATTAGTGAGTATCACCACCTTTTTTTCCTAGTGATTTCATCTCCCCTCCATTCATTTTGTGAGTTACATTTCAATTCCAATGTCCTTGGCAACAGCACAGCAGGCGATAGGCTGATAAGCCTGTTTGAATTGAGATTTCACATTGAGGGACTCTGTGTGTTTGTGTTTGTGTGTGTTTTTGTGTGTGTGTGTGTGTGTGTGTGTGTGTGTGTGTGTGTGTGTGTGTGTGTGTGTGTGTGTGTGTGTGTGTGTGTGAGTGTGAGAGGGGGTGTGTCTGCCTGGAAACAAAAATCACAAAATCATACATAGATTGAACAAGGTCAGGGAGATTAAGACAAAATTATTAACAAGGTAGAAACAAGGGCAGCGAGAGACAAAGCCAGACACAGGGAGAGACAGAGAGAGAGAGAGAGAGAGAGAGAAAGTCATACAGTGGAGGGAGAAGGGGGGAGGGTAGGGGGGCGGTCCCAGGACTGAACTCTGCCTATCGAATGGAGGAGGGGGCGGGGCTCGGGAGCCAAGGAAGGAGGGAGCAGACAGGCAATAGACACAGAGGGGAGAAGAGGGAGTGCATGCGAGGAGGGAGAGGTAGGGAGGTAGAGGGAGACGAGAGAGATGCAGCGCCACCGTGTCTCCGTCTGTCAGGTCGTCTGTAGCCGAGCGGGGACCACGCCGTCTCGCGGAGCCGCAACACACAGATGCATTGCAGGGAACGCAGATAGAGGTTAACCTTGAGCCGGAGTCCAGAGCCCGCAGTGCCACCCCCCCCACCCCCCCCGGACCGAGGGATCACACGCAGAAAACCCACCCGAGAACAGCTGAGCCCCCCGACCCCCGGATCCCCGCAAAGCCACCGAGCCAAGAGCGGATCCTTCAAAAGCCCCGGGATCTATAACTTTTAAGACTTTTCAGCCAGAGAGTCTCTGTAGGACCGGGAACGTCTCGGACCCCCGGAATTCAAACAGGTATTCGATTTGGCAGGGAAAACTTTGGCAGTCTAAAACTGGCAACGTACAGAAGCGAGACGGGGGACTCGGCAGTCGGTCCCGGAACCAACGACCAAACCGGCCCCGCCACCCAGGAGCCCTGGACCCTCTCTAACCTCGGACCAGCTGTCGCTCGACCCCTCCCGGCGGAGCCGCTCGGCATGTCTCAGGCGGGAGGACGGGTCCACAGCAAGAAGGCCGGCATCCGGGCCGCCGTGATCCTGATCGGACTGCTGCACAAGTCTCGCCGGGCCAAGGAGAGGGAGAGAGAGAGGGAGAAGGAGAGCGAACGGTGGGTGAAGTTTTCTGCCCTCTGGGGGGTCAAGTAGCAATGCTTTTGGCTGGCAGCCTAGCCGCTACGGAGACCAGCAGGCTGACACGCTGCACTGCGGTGCTGAGCTGAGCTGAGCTGAGCTGAGCTGAGCCGGGATTGGGAGCAAAACTTTATTGGTTTGTGTTTTTTTCCGCGTTGTTCCCGAGGCAAGGGGGAGTTTGTGTGCTTTATGGTTCAATGAGTGAGCGCCCGCCGCAGCACAGAGCGCTTTTATTACGGGTCCTTTTTATTATAGTGGGTGTGTGTGTGTGTGTGTGTGTGTGTGTGTGTGTGTGTGTGTGTGTGTGTGTTATTGTTGTTGACAGCACTTGTGTATCTGGGTCAGTGGAAATGACAGAAGCAGGAGAAAGAGAAAAAGGGGACTCAGGAGTGTATAGGTGACTAGGTGAATAGGTGTCTGTTGAGTTGCTTTTTAAGAGGGAGAGAGAGAGGGGTAGAGAGAGGCAGACTCCAGAAAAAGACAGAAAATAGAGAGAGAGAGAGAGAGAAGTGCTAAAAGAGAGATGCAAAGGAGAAAGAGAACGAGGTAACCAGAAAAAGCACCTTTTTTTTTTTCTGCTGGCTCATGCACTCTGCTCCAGCTATTCATGTCCTCCTGTACATCCAGTCCAGACACTGCTGAGCACGAGCTCGATGAAGCTCGCGTCTCGACTTATTTAAGACAAATGTGTTTCAGATCAAGATCAAGTCATGGCCAGTTTGCAGTTGAGATCGATCCCTCTCACTCAGAAAGTGTCTCATTGATACCTTGTCGTAATGCCGATATAAAAGCGTTGCGTTGTTTTAGCGCAAGGTCAGTGGTTTGTGAACGCGCTTTCATAGCTCGGGGTAAGAAGTGTACCTGGCTGAGGATGCAGCAGGTGATCTCTGAACTACAGCGCAGCATTGAAATGCCATGCTTTGCTGCCCGCTAAGCTACTGTACACAAGGCAACTGGGCTGGCAAATTAAAGGCCCTTTTTTGTGATTGCAGTACGGTTCCTCCTGCTGGAATGCTGCCGCCCCCGACCGCCGGCTTGGCTGACAGTGTTTAATGTTTTACAGGACTGAACTGAGTTTTTGGTGCAAGGGCTGAACGCATGTTACAGCTAAACATGGGGTTTTGGCGTGTCTTTTGTGGCTGCAACAGGTTTGGTTATATCATTGTGAAGCAGAGGTCTTGAAGAAGACTTCCTGGAAAGTTTGACATTCGGGAGACAAGGTCACCCCCCCCCCCCCCCCCCTTCCGAAACAGTGACGATATGTGAACGCACCCCAGATCCGGACAGTGAAATAAATACCGGCTCGTATCTTTCAGACGATGAGCGTTTTAAACCCCCTCGCTGCACCGACCGCACCGACCGCACCGACCGCACCGACCACACCAAAGCACCGACGCGACGCACACATGTTCGTGTTCCTTTTCCTTTTTTTTTTTTTTTTGCTCGTGCATTACAGCAACTCTAGACGGCGCGGCGAGGAGGGGGGATTTACCCCGCACGCCGCGTCCAGATCATGTTACTGCTAATACCCGCCGTAGACGAGCGCAGTGCAACGAAACCCCCCTGGGAATGTCCCACCTGGTAACAGTGCGTACGGTTGGCAAGGCAAGGCGAAGGCCCCACCCCCAACCCCCTCACCCCCCCCTAACCCCACCCCCCCCGGCCAGGCCTCTTTGGGCCCAGTTAACCATTAGCAGCCAAGCGTTTCCAGCTAATTGGAGCGGTGGGTTTCCAGACTCAGAATGAGCCCAGTCAGTCAGTCGGTCTGGCCCTGCGTTGCGGTGTGGTGTTTACGGTGTGGTCCGGGCTGGGTGATGTCATTGATGGTGATGTGCAGTATAGCGAGTGCCCGCCGTGCCCCCGCCGCTCTAATACCCCCGGAGGCTGGAATAGCCGGAGAGACTCGGTAACTGAGTTTCCTGGTAAGTTTGTCTGACCTCTGTGTGTGTGTGTGTGTGTGTGTTTGTGCGTAATTCGTTTTGAGACAGTGTACAATTAGCCCCCGGAGGCTATTGCTGTTTTTTGAGTGCAAAAATAGACACACACACACACACACACACACACACACACACACACACACACACAGGTACGTGCAAGGCTTGCCATGCTAGTTGTGAGTTAGATTCTTTGTGGCTGTAGCTGTGGGTGGCAGCACAGTATGTCCTCTGGAAAGCAGAAATAACCACTAGTACACCGTTGTACTGCTATCATTATTTCTAGCAGTATTTCTATTACTGTGGCTGTGGTCGTACGATGGCCCGGGAGTGGCGCAATCACTGACAATTTAAGGCAGTCCTTCTCCAAACCTTACTCCTGACAATGGCGGCTGTCACGCAGTAGTGAATGACATGAGTAGCGAATAACAGACAGATTTTTATCGCTGTAGCCAAGTATTTACTGCTACATAATAGTAGGGGAGGCTTTTCACAGACGTAGTAATAAGGGTGCATTTGAGTTGTTTTTTTTCACCATAGCAGCAGAGAATTCAGAATGTGATTTCTGGAGCGTCTTTGAATGTAAAACGTGTCCACGGTCCTTTGCCACTGGGCGGGCTCAGCGGGGGAACAATACACACACACACACACACACACACACACACACACACACACACACACATAGGCATGCAAACTCTTTTTCTACGTCTTCTTTCCTTATACTCCTCACACTGACAATGGAGCCACAATGTATATCTTCCCTCCATTAGTTTGAACAACAGGAGGTCTGATGCTTGTCTCTTTACCGGGTGCTTATATTACCCTCCGTGCATCAACAACTGCAGATGTGTGTGTATCTCTGTATGTGTGTGTGTGTGTGTGTGTGTGTGTGTGGGTGCATGTGTGCATGGTAACATCCGTGAGTGTGTGTGTGTGCGTCTGTGATGTGTACCTCAGTATTCATGAGTTGTGTCTAAGTTGTGCTGTCTCTTGGCTTGGAATGAAAAGCCAGTCAGTGCACAACAAATGCTTGTGCTCTTGCGGTCATGATTACATTTCCCCCGTGGAGTGGATTTGGTGTGCTTGAGAGAGAGAGAGAGAGAGTGTGTGTGTGTGTGTGTGTGTGTGTGTGTGTGTGTGTTTTAAAGAGAAAATGGGAGAGAGAGACTAAGAGGTAAGTGCTTTTCATAAGCCTAATCAATAGTCTCAGCATGGGGTCCCCTGTTGATATATAGTCCCCTCGCTTCTGGCTTTGTTTATTAATTGGATTGACTCATTCACACTTCTTTTCACACAGCGACTGACAACATGCACCCGCTAAATATGACACGTCGCATGTATTTTGAGGCTGTAAAGGATCGTATATGAACAGTGATATCTGTAAACAATTAAGTAATACACATGGGTTGTTTTGAGTTACCAAGGGCTGTGACATTTCCATCTACAAGTCAAACTCTTTAAGAACGTTGGTTGATAAACCCAGTGGAATGATCAAATGCTTCACTGACTCTATATTAATCAGGACTTTGTGACATTTCAACACCTCCGAGATGCTGATTAAAATCACTGCCTGACCAAGAAGCCTGATTTATTATGCACTTAACCTGAGAGAGAGAAGAGAGAGAGAGAGAGAGAGAGAGAGAGACTTATCACAGGGAGACCTTATCACTTACCAGACCTGCTTTAGTGCTTCTTTAATAGCGTTTCATTCAGTTCACTTGTCCATGTCGTTTGGGTTTTGTTCGGCTGTGAAATTTAAGACAACCTCTTAAAGGGGAACACCTCTGGATAGTGGACAGTTCAGTGCTGCATCAAAACCCCGAAGGGAGTCAGTCCCCCGAAATCTATAACACAGCTGCTGCTACAGAAGTGATTGCACTACTATAATATAACCCTCAAATAGAAGTTTAAAACGTAGACACACGTTGTGATGTTTACAGTTAGTCTACTGTTCATTGTTAATAGAGCAGCTGTGGGCTGTACACTGCATTCATGCGTCATCACAGACAGTTTGATGCTGATGGGACAGGCCTAGACCAACGGTTCCCCAAGTGGGAGCCTAGACGGGGCTCCAGGGGGTCCAACCAGCTGAATGAGGAATAGTTTTACTGCTATTTCACTCAAAAGTTAGCCCAATGATTATTTTGAATTTAGGTTTCACCCTCCCCATTGGCTCCCTGAGGAGAAAATCTCATCAAGTGGTAGTTGGTGGTCTATTACATATCTATTTGGAGTTCACTGATATGAAAACATTTGGGCACCCCTGGCGTACAACGTAATAGCAAAAATGTAAGTTCTCACACACAAACCGAGTGCTATTTCCCTTCAGAGGGCAGAGTGCTACTTCAGACCGTCCTCACGCTTTTCAGAAAACTGCCAGGAACAACTCTTCGCCATGCTCCCCCCCGACAGAGACGGTGTGTCAAGCAAACCAGGCACAAATCCAATAGGGCGAATTGGGAAAGAGAGAGAGAGAGAGAGGCTCACAACACATTTAGAGCATCTTTAGTTTCCTCTGTTCTGTGTCTGCCACATTGAATCAATCCAATTTGAAAACGAACGGGCGAGCCAAAGCTGTGGCTAAATGTAATGCAACAAAATCCAGATGCTGTGGATCAGATTTGGAAATTTTGTATCTTTGTAAAACACATTTTCTGTTTGTTTTTTTGCAGATTTGGCATCTGGATTTGGTTGCCTCGCTTACAAGCACAAAGTTTTAGGGGGTGGACACAATGTCATGTATTCATTCTTCATTTTGAATTGGTAGTACCTTTTTTTTTTTTGCAATAGCCAAAATGCTGACTCTACATTAGCAGCCCCACTCTACCACGGCTTTTAATTCTCAGAGGAGCAAGTTTTATTTTTTCTTCCTAAGACATTTCCAAAAAAGTGTTACTTTCAGTTGCTCATGAAAAGAGACAGAACCTTATTGGGCACATTTAGTGCAGCTCTTTTTTTTTTTTAGTGCTTTCATGTTGCTTTTCTCGACCACCTTACACAATTTTTCCTCATTCCTTTCCTTAAGTCCCTTCTTCTTCTCCTCCTCCTCCTCTCACTCTCCGTACCCACATTCAACGCAGCCGCTTTTTATTCACTGACTCACTTGTCTTTCCATTCCTTCCTTCCATCCTCCCCAGTTTTTTTTTTTTACCCTCAATTACTCCCTCGTTTAAACTCCCTCTTTGCGTCTTGTTGCTTCTCTCCGTTTGTTAAAAACAGCTGTGATTATCAGCTGTGGGAGATCGTGAGCAGAATGCACTTTCAGCACCGCACGCATGGACGCACACACACTCTCTCGCATTTGCGTGCCGGTGTGCATTAACTCAAAAGGTCTGCTTGCTCGCTTCCTCGAGTATTCTTCTGCCAGTAAACATGTGCATTTGTGTGTGTGTGTGTGTGTGTGTGTGTGTGTGTGTGTGTGTGTGTGTGTGTGTGTGTGTGTGTGTGTGTGTGTGTGTGTCTTAGTGACAGTGAGCCTTGTCTCAGGGTGTAATGGATGAGATGGCATTGTCTCTCTAACAAGTGTCCAGAGACCCACCCAAGACAGCCCTATTTACTCAGGACTGCACTGGGGATTGAGGGCGCTATTTTTAGTCTACAGAGATTCATTTATTTTCTCTCTCTCTCTCTCTCTCTCTCTCTCTCTCTCTCTTCCATCTGTGCCTGACAGCCATCCATTCTCTCTCTCTATCTTTCTCTCTCTCTCTAGCTTGTCTGTCTATTTCTTTACAAGATCCTTCCATGGCGGCTCTAGTCTGGCTGTCAGCTAGTCTGAAGTGGTCGGATGTTGTCTGGTAGAGAAATACCGGATGTGGGGAGTCAAAACCATCTGAAACGTGCTTAACTCCGAGAAGACAGACTGGGCGAGAGATCGGGCTCTGATAAAGAGAAAAGAAATTGAACAGTATTTGACAGGCTTTGTTGTAGAGCATACAGTGAAAGTGATATGGGACAGAGAGGGAGGGGTACTGTGCCATGTTGGCGCAGGGCAGTGTGTTGTATTGTGCACAGTCTTGTTTGGTAGACTGACTGACTACTGACCCACATATTGCAGGGATGTCATTAATAAAGAATCAGAAATAATGATCACAACAGGAAAACAAACACCATATGAGGAATCTGTCAGCTCCAATTCACTTGTTCTCCATTGTGGCAGGACGGCTAAGATACATGTCATGGCCGCAATCGCGTCGTTGTCGTCTTGCTGTCAAGACCCGTAGAGATCCGTCGACTCCATCGGTGCAGAAATGTGCACGGCAACTCTTTGACATTTCGACAGGTGAGGCAAAAGCTGCGGTACGTAACCTTTCGCTAGCTTGTCGTGTTTTTGCACGGAAACCCTGGCCAGTGAGCCTCTTGTGACCTGGTAGTCACTGTTTACTGTGATAGCTTGGCTGCAGTGAATTCAAAAAAGATCGATGGCAGTTGGAGTCGGTGAGAAATGGGCTATTTAGCGGTACAACCGATTGAATGACGCCTTTGCTGACCCGCTGCTGATAGCGACATCCCACACCTCCACTTGCATGTATGTTTATATGTGAGAGCACAGCCAAGTGTTGCTGTGAGCCATTTGTACATTCGCTGTTTCTTAAGGTATCCTTCAGCTGAAACAACTCCCTACAGTATAATTAACCTTGTCTCTTTGCTAGGAACTGGAACAAAAATACAGACACACACACACACACACACACACACACACACACACACACACACACACACACACACACCACGGTCATAGTTTCCTTGGGCGGGACGGTGTGTTTTGGATGTGCGCCTGGAGAGGGCGGGACCTTCACTGGTGCCACTTCAGTCCAGCACCTGGTGTAATTACACAAATTATCAACAGAGAGGAGAGGAGAGGAGTTTGGGAGAGAGGAGAGAGGAAAACAGAGGACAGGTGGAGAGGTGGAGAGGAGCAAATAGGAATAAATAGAGGGCGATGTGAAAAGATGATGATGAAGAATAAAGGGGCAGAGAGAAGGACAGAACAAGAGGGGGGCATTAATCAGGTAAAAACAGGTACCTCCCTCTCTCTCTCTCTCTCTCTCTCTCTCTCTCTCTCTCTCTCTCTCTCTCTCTCTCTCTCTCTCTCTCTCTCTGTCTCTCTCTCTCCCATGCCTTGATATAAATATGAGATGTGATAGGGAGCCCATCACACTAACTGTTATATAAATTAGTTTCACTTCTAGGTGCATTTTTGGTCAAGAGACTATCATTATCACCATCCTCATTGTTTGATAGAACCTGCTTAGATAGTATACATGTGTTTCCTTCCTTCCATCATACTTGTCCTTTGTTCCTTTGTGAGTCAAAACTGTTGTAATGCCAATGCAATACAAATTTGTAGTGAGAAAATGTGAACACAGAGCAAGATAATAATAGGTAATATTATGAGGTTTATTTATGTAACCCTTATGTAACAAACAAGCCTCAAAGGACTTTACAGGCCCAATTACGTCCAGCTGATAGTCAATCACATTTATGATGCAATCAGTCGTCAATTATCAATCAAATGATCACAATTATGATGGTTACAGAATATGATCGGAAGGAAAGCACATGAAAACAGAGCAGCGGGTTATCTTGTGCAACGTGACGCGTGAGGACTTTTATTCTGTAGAGTATTTTATGCGGCTATATTTAATGCAAACCCTGATGTGGTCATCATGTATGAGTGTGTGCGCGTGTGCGGGTTGTGTGCCCGCGCGTGTGTCAAGTGAGTGCAGATTACTGCGTTATCGTATTATATGTTGTGTTCCATTGCCTTATCTGCACTTCCTGGTTTCACTGCACTTGAACAGCAGCATGTCCCAAGGCGTCCACATGGATGCAGCCAGTGTACAAAGATACGTGGGACTGGCACAAGGCATGAATACATTTCCTTTGTGGAAACTGGACAGTTCCTTTCAGTGTCTAATTACCAGTGTTAGGGGGGGGGGGGGGGGCATAGTACTCAGATTACTTTTGTGTGGGAACCAAGAATTTAACGTGTTAGTTTTCAAGGTCACTTAGCTGACCTTGAAGTATACAACAACAGCGAACGCCTCACATACGTTTTTCTCACTGAGTGTGTTCTGCTTCGAGCAGTCTATCACTTTGCTGCTGGTGTGTGTGTGTGTGTGTGTGTGTTTGGGAGTGTGTGTGTGTGTACGTGTGGGTGCGTGCGCATGTGTGTGCACATGTTTGTTCCCCGCGGCTTTCAGCTTGTCAAATAAAGCAGTTGTGAGGGTGATAATGGTAGGCTGTGTGTTTATGTGCGTGCGCCACACACACACACACACACACACACACAGCGGAATGGCTAAATAAAATGGTTATTTAGTTTTCCTCCTCTCTCTACTTCCCTTCTGATGTTGCTCCAGCAATTATTTTACAAATGTATTTATTGATTTATAGGAGCAAAGATGTCACTTCCCCCTGGAGGCCTGGCGCTCCCCTCCACATCACCCCCGTCTCCATCTATCGGCTGTCAGTCAGTCAGTCTGTCGGTCTGTCTCATTGATAATGAGTGTTTCAGGTTCCAGTCCTCGTATCTCCCCTCCCCGTCCTCTCTAGATCCATTTATATCACACAGAGACAGAGAGAGAGAGGAAACAACCTGTGACTCTCAGTACAGTCGACTGGCTAATGATTGCTCTCCTGGCCTCTCCACATATCTGTGCTGCCTGGTCCCCCCCTGTTGGGAGGCTGATTCTGTTCCTCTATACGGAGCGGACTTTATAAAAGACAGATAGTAAATTATAGAGGAGAAGGAAGAGGAAGGGCAAGGGGACAACGTTGCAGTTTACTCGAATTGCTGTTCAGAGGGCGTTAAAGAGCATCGTAATAAATCAACATGGCACACATCAGAGTTAAGTTACAACATAATATCAAAGGTCATATTGTATTGCAACATTGTGCAACTGTAATGCAATTGATAGGCACTCATAATGGGCCTGTAATGTCCTGCATTCATTCATGAGCAACACCTCAGTCACTGAAATCACCCTAAAACGGTTTATTCTGAACAGTTATGAGCTTCAACTCCAAAGTAAATGCCATGAAGAGAGAAATCTTCCTTCCTTTGAGCTCTTCCATCCTAATCAGCCCTAAGAGGAATAAAATGTGCCCATATGCCTGTAAAATCACCCCTGGTGTTGTCGAGAGGCGAATTTCCTCTTTAATTTCTTCATCTCTTGGTGCTGTTTCTTTGGGGAGGAACTTGCTCATGCTCCCAAATCTGAAATACCCTTGAATATTACCGAAATATCACTCATGTGTTTATGTTGTTATTTAATTAACCCTGGTTATATTAAGCAACTGGTGTCAACTTCCCTACCTGCCCCCGTGATCATCAGCCAGCAAGGCCCATTAAGCAACTCATCACTGCTGTAATTGTCAAGTGTAATATCTAATATTACGAGTGCTGCGCAAACGTTTTATTCTCAGTCCAGTATAATAAAGACCCATCAGGGTTCTTGTTATAATTCCTGCCCTGCACCCGCTGACTCCTTTCGTCCCCCTGTTTTTCCCCCTTTCTCTCTCCCCCCTTTCTCTCTCTGCAATTACTGTTGTATTAAGTCCATTAGTAAAACCATCAGTTGTATAATTGTCCAATCGGCACAAGGATCAGGCTCCTTATTGAGTTTCATAACAAATATTAAGCTGAGCTGGAAATAGGAGTGCACGCTAAGCCCCATGGGATAGTCTACAAACTCCAGACCCCGAGCTCACCCTGTCCTCCGTCTCCTCCGTCTCCTCCGTCTCTCTCCTTCTGTCTCCCTCCCTCTCCTGCACATTCTTTTCCTGCTTTCCTGATCTCACGCTCCATCCTGAGTTCATATCACTTCTTCCTTGTTTTTGTCCTCACGGCACCCTCCGTCTCCCTGACTTCACTTTTTCATTTTCCTATCTCCTTTTTTTTTTTTCCCCCGCTGCGATCCGTCCATCATCTGGGCACGTGTACACAGATGCTGTGTCTCCTTCTCGCTCTCTCTCCTTCTCTCTTTCTCTCTTACACCCACTCTCTTTCTTTCTTTCTTTCTTTCTTATTCTCTCTCTCTGTCCTCTCTGTGCCCGACGGCCCGCTATCCTAATATTATCTCAAGGGTGTAATCAATACATGAAACAATGTAGCAAGATGTATTGCTGGATCTCTCTCTGTCTTGCACACACACACAAACACACACACAAACACACACACACGCACGCACTACTTGTATCATTAGATAAACATGATGACTGTAGATCTAATTACTGTTGAATCAACCATGATTAGCACGAGCAGGATGTGAGCAGGATTACAGATATGCTGCGCCAGGAAGGTACGCCGTGTGCTAGTTTGGACGTAGATGTGGAGCATGATGTGCCCTATTTTTGCTTAGTGGGTTCACAACCACTTAATCTTAGCTTCAGGTGATAGAGGCTAGGAGGCTAGGAGGCAGGAGGCGTGCAGACCTTCACGGGTTCCTGTGGGTGTACACTCCCGGAGCCTGACCGATATATGAGAGCAGCGATATTGGCTGTTTACAGATATCGATATTTCATAAACACGATTTCGGTGTCAAGGATTACGATGCCATTCACTTCACATTCACTCCGATGCTATTTTTGTGGCTTTACCAAGCGATGCGATGATCCTATTCGAAAGCTTACTTACCCTTTTTGCGGATGATGCGTTCACCAATTTGACTTTGATATAAAATGTCAGATATAACATTTAAGTATGTACACGTGTGAACGATTGTCATCCAACATGGAGCTGTCAGTATGCGCCATGACGCACGGGCAACGACACTGACGAGCATTTCATCATCTCCGTAAACGGCTGACTTGATTGGTGAACTAGGCCGTGTGTTCGCTGGTGGCGATTCTGCACCTTCCCGCACAAGGACGTCAGTCTCCTCTCGGGGGGGATGCTTTTGTGGGAGAGAGAGCCGCTCCGGACCGCTCTCCTCCATCACCAAATTGTCAGAGCGCCCTGAGAGCACACTGCTTTTAAAGGGGAGGCAAAGATGGGATTCGATTGGTCGTAGGCTCACCACACCGTCTGATGATGTATTAATCCAGCCCTTTTTCCAGCTGCGGTCGCAGGTGTGAAATGACCAAAACTCAGTCGCCAGGCCCCCGTGCGCTCACGCCGTGCACCTTTTTGTCTACACAATTCATCAACGTGTTACATGTTCACGTGTCATGTTTTTTTCCTCTGGGTGCTCCAGCTTCCTCCCACAGACATGCGAGTCAGCTGGAGTGGAGACGCTGAACACCAGCCAGTATTTCCAAAAGAAATCCTTTAAAAGCATTTTTATGACCTCGCCTCTACCGTGTTTTTCCTGGATCTGTTAGAAGTGAGTTTGTAGTGCTTGGCAGAAGGCCCAGCCAGATGGTCATACAAACCTGTGTTCCTTCCATATGTTCCTGCAGGCAACGACTTTCTGTATGGCATAAATGTGTACATCATGTATAATACAATATAATAATACAAATAGTGCAAATAGTGCAAATAGTGTAAATAGTGTAAATAGTGCAAATAGTGTAAATAGTGTAAATAGTGTGGCAGCCAGTAGTTTGGTTTGGTGGGAAAGTGTTCTGTGTGCCAGGAAGCAGCCAGTTTGAATCCAACTTTTCATTCCACTTTTAGTGTTCACTTCCTGGATGGCAACATTATAACGTATTACCAAAATAAATATAAAAATATGAATCAAAAGTGAAGAAAAAACCATTTGACTGCAGTGCAGTATGTGACCTTTTCATCTCTTCTTTATCCATCAAGTCGTAGCGGAGAACAGAGAGGAGATGAATGAGACCTTTCTTTGTTCCCGTTAGACCAAATACCAAATATGTGTTTGGGTTTGATTCACTGATGATCTAAGAATAAGACCGGTGTGTCTTTACACTCACCTCTCTGTGTGTGCACTTATTGCCTGACGCTATTGTCTGACCTCCCGTTGACTCCTCGTATTTCCTGTCTTTTCTCCTCTGTTTTCCTGCGTCATGCTGCATTCACTCTCACTTCTCCTACCCCTCCACCTCGCTCCCTCTTTACACCCCTCGCTATGATATATTTCATTTGGTGAATGCTTTCATCCAAGCTCTTTCAGCTTAGAGTGCATATATTTTTATGCAACCCTCCACCCTTCCCTCCCTGACCTATACTCCCTTACTCCCTTCCTCATTCCCTCCCTTCTTTCTCAGTCTACGCTCCCTCTCCCTTCCTGGGTGGGAGCCAATCGCCATGACATAGCTGTTGTTTCATTACCACCGAGACAGGCGGCAAGGACAGCAGCTCTCTTTTTCTCTCTCTCTCTCTCTCTTTCTCTCTCTCCTTTCTCTCTCTCTCACGCACACACACACACACACACACATATTTTACTGTGCAAAAAGCATATGCATGGGTGTAATTGTGAGTGTGAGAGAGAGAGAAAGCCAGAGGTGTTATCCTTGTGTCCGTACACAGGGGCCATAGAGCAGCCCAGCAGGGATCTGGTCTGAACAAGCCTTTCCTCTTCACAGGTCAGCGGTGGAAAAACACAAGGTGTCCTCCTCACCTCAGACCGCTCTCCCGCTGCAACGGGAGTTTGTTAAGTTGTACCGTTCTCAACAACGAAACTCTGTCAAGCACTCGCAAAAAAACACACACAAAACCGTCTCCCGTTCTCTTCTACCAGTATGTCTTGGGTGTCTAATACTTAATCAAGCGTTGTCCACCCTTGGCTACCGTGAGCTAACATGCCACAATGTTACAGACACCAGGGGTAGGGGTGGGGGGGGGGGGGGGACAGAGGTGCATTGTGTGAATGCTGAGCCCGTGGAAAGATCTGGCCAGGGTGCTTGGGCCGCTTGCTCCGGGTCAGGGAAGGAACAGGGCCGGGCTCTGCTGGACTGGGTTTGGTTTGGGGTCCGGCTGCGACTTTCCACCTCACTCTTGTGCTCACAGCCAAAAGGGATTCATGAGATGGAATGAGAGACAAAGTGAGCGAGGAAGAGTGGTAAAGGGTTTTTTTTGTTTTTTTTCTTAGCTGAGAATGAAGCTGTCAGCTGGTGGATGCACAGTATACCAGTTTCCTTTCATTAGCGCTCAGGGCGAGGCTGCCACCGGGAGCTGTTTGCTGCCTCACACTCACGCTGCTACACACATTATAGTGTGTGTGTGTTGGCTGCCTCCACCCACTTCACAGGATTACATCAGAGGATGGAGAGTGAGCCACAATGATTCCAGCTAATGAAAGCAAAGACGGGTGTATTCATTTCACGTCAACGCTCAATTACAACTCTCACTTTTGTCCATCCGTCGGGCTGCGTTGCTCATTTCGGATACCTTCAAATGTCTTGATGACATATTGACAAGTTTAACACAGCAAAGCATGACGTGGCATAATAGTGCAAAGGGACAAGACATCATACAGGCCATGGACTATACATGTCTCTCTTCATAGACACATCCACCAATCACATTCTATTCATTCTACTCTCTTTTTAAAGATTATATGTGACGTCGTTATTACTTTTTATTCAATAGTTAGCAGTAGAGAGAGAAGGATGACATGAGAGAGTGGGCTTGAACCCAGGATGTTGTTGTTAGGTGGTATGGGGAGGGCGACTGGTTCTCTGCTGATTTAACATGCTCTCTGCAGTCCCAAAGCCCGGCTCCATAAGGATTAGGGTTAAGTCTCTGCTCCCTTTTCCTCTTTCATTACCTCATAAACTCGACTTGATGTTGTGGAATATTAACACGCCCGGTGGTGAAGAAGCGCCATATCTGAACGTGTCGTTTACTTTCGAAAAACCGCAGGATTTCATCAGAATAGACCGGGCCTGTCCCTCGAGGCTTGCCGCTCGCCACCTAATCCTTCTATCTCCTCATGATCATTAATGTGCAGTCATGTTTCTGAGGAGAGAGGAAAGGAGAGACAGACGAGGAGAGGAGGTTCATCGCCCCTGCAGGACTTCTCCGAAAGCCTCCTCTTGAATGTCTCCCGGGGCTGCGGCAAGCACATTAACACCGTCATCGCTTGCTGGCTCACAGGCTTTAAAACTTTAAACAGCGATTTGAAGGGCACGTAAAGACTTACTTAAAAAAAAAAGGAGGACTTTAAATAGACAAATTGGCCGACCTTTTGGGATGGCTGTACGGTTCTGGGTCACGCTACATGGCACTGGATTTATCAAACTAGACTGAACAAGTGAAGTGAACAACAAAACCAAATTTTAAAAATGGGGTTTTGTCGCCAGTCTGCGATGTGTGAAAAACCTCTGAATAATGATCCTGTCTCATCTTGTCTTTCTTACCCGGTCGTCCTTTCTCCCCCTCTTGAAGGGGGATGGGGGGGGGAGGACGGTGCATCGGCCAAATCAAGTTACACTCAAAACGCGTTGCATAACCCGATGAACAGGGGTGACCTTTCATAATATGAAATTTGAAACACTTTGGTGGTCATCAACATCAATAAGGATCAACCGTGTTTCCTTCTGTCTTTCGCTCCAGGAAACAGGAGCTGCTGACCATCTCCAACGTCCCTCTGGGAGAATGTCCCCCCTCGCCGCCCCGCACTGCACCGCCCAGCATGAAGGTAGGAAAACACACACACACACACACACACACACACAGAATGTAGGTGTGTAAAATGACATGGTCTTCAACATGCGTATAAAGGTGGATACACCTTCGGAGGCATGTACACATGCACAAACACACATATACACAGACGTATTGATTTACTGACTTTGTCATCAACATATTTTGTCCTCCTAAGGACCTTTAGACCTTTGGGTCTATTAGTCGATGCATTGATTCATATTATCCTTGTTGAGAAATCCCTTTAGCAGGCAAAGCAGCTGAGACAGTGACCGATTACAGGCAGTTCACACCGTGACACATATTACATAACTGGATTTAAAACAAAGGAGGACATGAAAAACTGCTGACACTGTGTTTTATGACATGTCACATTAAGTGTCGTTACTGTTCCTGTCTCCCCTCTGCTTCCTTCATTTAGGTTCTGTTCACTCTCAAATTGATTGACTGAGCTTTGAATACAAGGCCTGCCAGTGTGTGACAGCTACACATGAGTTATTAATGCATTTCCAAGTTGTTGTTTTTATCGGTAAGGTTTGCAAACCCAGATAAACAAGACTTGTTTTTGAATGATGAAAGTCTTCAAATCTGAAAAACAAAAGCTAATTCAAATTTAATGCAGAACTATCCAAATATCTATGCAGACATACTTGGAAGAGTTCTTAATGGAGGCTTTATATTTGTACAGCTTTGATAGAAGCTCAAGGAGTCAGGTCATCAAGACACAAGCGAGGGCAGCCTCCAATATCAGTGAGATACTCCCTTGTTTGTTTTCATTGCTTTCACAGAGAAAAGATGGGGAGGATATATTGTATGGACTGAAGCCTTTACGTCACAGTTTGGCTGTGGCCGCTCCTCAATGGTTGCTGGATTTAAATCCTGAGATTTGTTGGGTTGCCCTCATGTGGGGACGGAGGCAGATGATACAAAGTGTGATACAATGCGTGGCTTTCAGTTGTGTATCTCTCCGCCACGGTACTTCAAACCTCTTGCAAAAAAACAAATACTAAAATCCCCAGACTTCTACTCTGCTTGTTCTCCTCCATTTGAAATGTACTTGTATTTAGAGGTCTAACCTTGGGCCTGGTGGTGTTAATGATGGTCTGATTCCCCTGCACAGCAGGTGAGATATACTCAATTACTGAATTACTTAGGGACGTGTTTTCATTTTGTTTTCATTTTCCCTCATTAGCCGTGTTTGCCATATCAAATTTGCCAATTCTGACGCGACTATCTTTGGGGCTGTTTTCCTAACGTCACAATTAAGCGTGAAAGGAATTCATCAGCAATTGGATTATTCCCTGAACCCATAATATTTAAATTCCAGACCAATCACAGTAGCCATGGTGTAATATGTAATCTGAGCTATTTTACTCTCAGGGGCACCATGTTCTGCTGTCACAGGCTAATGGCATCGTTCCCCATATTGTTGAGTTCAATCAAACCGCCTCCTCAAAGGAAGCTTTGCACAGACCGAAGAATTGCTGAATTCAAAATCAAAGCAAGGAAAAAATCATAGCAAAGAAAAAAATCAAACACAAATGTTGAGATGAGGGGCCTGCCTCTGCAGGGTAAGAATGAACACTGTACAAGATAATCTCTTACCCATACTGTATTGCACCGTACTGCAGCCGAAGAATTTCTAATTTTTCCCCCGGCATGATAAAAGGGAGGTACATTTTGCAGGGAGGCAGATTAACAGGGTGATATACAGGAAATATAGTTGGCTGTTCTAGGAAGGAGCCACTCTCTACAGTATGTCACCTTGAACTAAGCCAGCTTTATTGAATCTGCAAGAAGGTGCAGAGTAGGAGAGGAGGGAGGGAAGTTGGAAAGCTAATAGTGAGAGAGAGAAAGGCTGACTGACTGACTGACTGACTCACTGAGAAGAAAATACAGTGGAGGACAGGATGTAGAAGAGAAATCCACAGCACAATGTAGGAGACTGCAAGAGGGAAATAATGAAAGCCAGAGGATATCAATTATGTCCTGGATGTGCAGCTGATTTCTGGTAATTATCAATCTCCAAGGTACCAATTTCCCAGTGAGGTAGTGTGGCTTAATGGTTGGATACTTGGAAACTTATGATATTAATTACTATTAATTATAATCACAGTCCACATCAATCTCAGCCTGAAGACAATGTGGTGTGAGCTGCGATGTTTGTGAGAGAGATGCTCTGTGTAGAAAGAGATGAGAGGTTTCAGTAGGCAAAAAACAGCTAGAATACATTTTGACTCAATTCAGTTCAATTGAATTGATTGATTATTATTTGAGGTGGAAGAGTATGTGTCAAAAAAAATGTCATTCGGTAAACCACCTTGGATTGGGATGCATATTTGTTTTCATCCTGTTTAAACCCCTCGTGGTCTGTGTGCTGTCACAAGCCAGTAGATGCTTTCACTGTTTGATTTTACAGCCATACACCACTGAGCATTGTAATTCTGCCAGCTGTACGCTAGTTAGCCATGATAGATAAGCTCAATCAATGTAGCCAGCTTGGTGGTAGCTAGCAGCTGAGCTAACGAGCAGTGCTATCCCTCTTCACTAGTGTTAACAGGAGGACGGCAAATGATTATTAAATCGTGACGCCCTCATCGTGTCGCCGTTGCTCTGACAAACGTCGTGACCTGAGCATTTATATTATTGAGTGCATTGAATTAAACATGTCATGACTCCATATTGACTCTTTTTACTAATTGTAGCTCCTAATTGCAGCTTTTTAACCTTGTCTATTAAAAATGACTGTTCTGGTCTAAATAATTTAGAAAGAAATTAAGAAATGGATTGTCAAAGGGAAATTAATGCAGATTTTTTTTCAGTTCTGAAAGCAACCAGCCACTTTCTTGTAATGTATTTGCCATACAAAACCATGCAGCACCTTCAATAGCGAATGATGTGCTGAACTGTGACAGACCCACAGTGACCTTGGTGTATCATTGATCATTCATAAATACACAAAAATACAGAGGTGCAACAGGTGGTACAAAATAAGTCCATCAAAGAGCTTAGCATCACAAAGTTGGTATTTGTTTCTGTCAAGCTATATTATATCTGGTGACTAATGTAGTCAAAATACAGAAATTGCACTAAATTCTGATTTTCTCACCAAAGGTGGACTTGATTTTAACACACACACTGGGCCTGCTTAAGAAGTCAATATGCAATATGTAACAATAAAGGAAAATAAAAATAATATACATAATATATAATACTATCCTTAAAACAAAGATCCCTTTTATTTTGGTTGCATTTTAGTGCATTTCCTAAAAGACATTCATATTGCACAAACAAAACTTGAAAGTGGAACTGAAAGCAGTTGAAAATGCAAATAAGCAAGGGGTGCATGGTACTGTAGATATTTCAGTAATACTAGGCTTTAAACCATCACATGCTCCATGCCTATTATTGCTTTTATGTCAATGGCATTTCAAGGGCAGTAGTTGTTTATTGTCACAGCAGGCGTTAATGGGCTTCAGCTGGACATTTTCTCATTCGGGGTGGGTCTAACACAATGGCCATAATACCGAGCCTCCCGGGAAACCGTATTGGCATGGAAACCGGGCTTCTCTACACCTGGCACACCTGCTGCAGACGCCTTGCAGGAAGGGCAAACATGAGGCATGGCTCAGCTCTTACACCAGCCTTATGCTGCCCTCATGGGATACAGATTCCATTAGCACCCATTACAATGCAACTGTTTTGTTCATGTGTGTGTTTATTCTTGAATTTCTATGGACCAAATGTCCTCATAAGGATAGATAGGTGAAGAAAAGCGAGGACATTTTGTTTGTCCGCACTTCTTAAAGGGCCTGGGTTTAGGGATTAGAATCAGGACTAGGCCTGACCTGGGGCTTTGGTCAAAGTGTGTGTGTGTGTGTGTGTGTGTGTGTGTGTGTGTGTGTGTGTGTGTGTGTGTGTGTGTGTGTGTGTGTGTGTGTGTGTATGTTGCGGCGATACAGACACACCGGCCTGTCCTGTTTTAACAAGGAATTCGGTTTACTGCCAGACTTGACTTTCTTGTTCAAGCTTTAAGCATTAAATGAAAGGACAAAATAGAGCCGAGAGAGAGAGAGAGAGAGAGAGAGAGAGGTAGAGAGAGATGTGGATGACTCAGTGTATGACTGCATCTGATAGCGAAGAGGTCAGGGCATTGTCTTTCAGGCCCTCCGTTCACCCTCCATCCCTCAGACCCCGCTATAAGCTTCTCCTCTACCCTGAGAATGACTCATGGTGTAGGGCAGGAGAGCAAGCAGCAGGGCCGGCCTGTCTGGAGCTCCATGCACACATCCCTCCAGCCACGCTAGGACAATGCTGCGATTTTGAACAAGGCGAGCCTCACGTTGCAGACTGAGCTTAACTAAACTAGCGTGCAAAATGTCTTATCATCGTGTCCTCTTCTGCACCACTCAAGAGACAGATGATAACAAGCACCCATGTGAGCATGGTGTTACTCATTTACTGGCTCAGCAGGACTGAGCAGAAAACAGGAGTAATATCACAGGAGAATTGGAGCAGCCCCCAGTTCTCACTGTGTATATTATACACACTAATCACTTAGTGGCCCGAGTTTCAGTTTGTGTCTCATTCGTTCGTTTTTTTTCCCGTCCTATCCCAGCATGCATTGGGTGGCAACATGCAAACTGCACACAGAGCGGGCTGGGAATTGAACCCAGGAGCTTTTTTGCTGTGAGGTGACAGCGCTAACCTCCACGCCGCCTCAGTTTGTGTCTATGCAGCTAAATTCTCCTTCTTCTTCTTCTTATTTCCTTAATGTTGAAAGGAAGACACCAAGACACTTCCACTGTTACTGTCTGTGACATAAATCATTCAACGCATGTCCACATGACTTGACGCGAGCATGAATTCTACCAGGCAGTCAGTCAGTCTGTCAGTCAGTCTGTCAGTCAGTCAGTCCAGCAGGCAGAAGTGGAAGTAGCCCCAACGGGTTGCCATGGGAGATAAGAGATGCAGATGTTGTTGCTGGGCTAGACAGGGAGAAAGAGAGAGAGGGAGAGAGAGTGAGAGAGAGAGAGAGAGAGAGAGAGCGAGAGAGAGAGAGGGGGGGGAATTGGGAGGGAATGGCCAAGAATGAAAGATGAGGTGCGATAAAAGGACGGGAGAGAAAAGGAACAAACGAGATTACAGACGGATTAGCATAGTAAGAGAGAGAAACAACCGAGAGAGGAGAGCGATAGGAGAAAGGGGCGAGGACAGGAAAGTGACAGACAGACCTGTGGGACGGACAGCCAGCCAGAGAGACAGATGGTTGTCTCGCATCGCTTTGTCCTTGTCCTTGTTCTTGTGCGGTCACTGTAGGGGATATAAATGATTGAACACTGCGGTGACGAGCTGCAACGGCGCCGTGCTCGATGTGTTTCGGAACTTTCTGAAGGGAGGAAGTAAATAATTATTATTGATTCACCGCGTTGAGATGATATAAGGGTATGAAACTTCCTCGACGCCTCCTACGCGATCAAGCGGACTTTTCAATTCAGGTTGAAGGGCTTGATTGTGTGAACCAGGTTCTCTTAGGTAGAGGACATGTTGGGAGACAGTTGGCTGACAACAGAGCTGCTGGACGGGTAGACGGTTATTGTTGGCTATTGTTTGATGTTGATTCTCCAGGTCCAGCCACAGTACACGTATCAGCTTACAACACCGTACCTGGTTGAATATTAACTTAAAGATAATGATCACTCTCTCTCTCTCTCTCTCTCTCTCTCTCTCTCTCTCTCTCTCTCTCTCTCTCTCTCTCTCTCTCTCTCTCTCTCTCTCTCTCTCTCAGCAGTGGGTGGTGGTGATAATCCATTTATAGATTATTTTTACTGTTTTTTTTTTTGTACTGCTGTCAAAACTCAGAACAGCTGTAAAGCACCTGTTGAACTTCCAAGTTAAGGACGTTCAGTTAATTGGAAAGGCCGTTATTTCCCTGTTCCTGCTTTGCATTTTATAGCTTTATTTCATGCACAATCTCCTCACTAGTGTATTTGTTTTTGTGTGTGTGTGTGTGTGTGTGTGTTTCTTCCTTAAAACCAGATGGGGTTGTTTTTTTTTACAGGAAGTATGACAAAGTATGACATATTTTTCTATTGGTGTGTGTATGCGTGGTTGTGCGGGTGCATATGTGTGCACACACACATGCGCGTGTAGCTTAAAACACACTTGCAGACACTGCATCGACACGCGAAACGTGCACAAACATCTGAGTGCAAAGACACGCGCACACACGCACGCACACGCGCGCACGGACACAAAAGCTCGTCGCGCCATGTCAACCCTCACAACTTGTTTATGTGACAAGGTGAAAAAAGCAAGGATGTGTGAATGCAGTTATGGATGCATGCATGCATGAGTGTGTGTGTGTGTGTGTGTGTGTGTGTGTGTGTGACTCGCTGAGCTTATCAGTGTGAGTACATGTGGGTGTGGCCGGCTGGGGGCTGTCTATCTCGCCTGCCCTTGCCGCTGCTCTTAGCCTCCGGTGCTAAGTTTACATTTTGGTGGAGAGTTCACACACACACACACACACACACACTACAGGCCAACAGGATCTGCTGCTGTCAACGGCAATGCTACCGGTGTAAGAACACTTCCATTGAGAGATTTGCATTGAGGGCTGAAACACTGGATATACCGTCAAAACCAGTTTTGCGACTTAAGCAAACTTGAGCTCAGTATTTCATGTTCATGTAATCTGCCTCTCTCTCTCTCTCTCTCTCTCTCTCTCTCTCTCTCTCTCTCTCTCTCTCTCTCTCTCTCTGTTTCAGTCGGCGGAGTTCTTCGACATGCTGGAGAGAATGCAGGTAGGAAATGCCTCCTCACAGAGTCCACCTTCTTATTCAATGTTTTGTGCATCTGTAAAAAAATGAAATGCCTGTGTATGAAATGTGCTATACAAATAAACTTGGCTTGCTTTGCCTTCTTTCTCTCTCTCTCTCTCTCTCTCTCTCTCTCTCTCTCTCTCTCTCTCTCTCTCTCTGTCCTGTCCTGTCCTGTCTCCTTTCCCTTTTCCTTCTTTCTCTTGTTTACGCCACATCTCTTTTTTTCATCTCTCTCTCTCCCCCTCTCTCTCTCTCTCTGAGTCCTGTCCTGTCCTGTCTCCTTTCCCTTTTCCTTCTTTCTCTTGTTCACTCCACGTCTCTCTTTTTTTCATCCCTCTCTCTCTCTCTCTCTCTCTCTCTCTCTCTCTCTCTCTCTGTGTCCTGTCCTGTCCTGTCCTGTCTCCTTTCCCTTTTCCTTCTTTCTATTGTTTACGCCACATCTTTTTTTCATCTCTCACTCTCTCTCTCTCTCTCTCTCTCTCTCTCACACACGCTCTTTTCTCTCTGCCTTTCATCTCTTTCTGTGGCTTCTGACCCCAGTGACATAACGATTGATTTTGTGCCACTGGGCGTCTGTTGTATATGTAGCAGCATGGCATGGCCATCAGGAGATTCTCACCGGGTAAAATTGTGAACGTCATACATGGATTTGTGTGTGTGTGTGTGTGTGTGTGTGTGTGTGTGTGTGTGTGTATGTGTGTGTGTGTGTGTGTGTGTGTCCTTTATCTGTCCCTCTTTCTATTTTTTTCTCTGGCCAACGTCAGAATTAACATTTACAAAATGCAGAGGATGAGAGAAAAACACGCTGATATTTCAATTGGTGTAGGTCAGGCCGCAGGCTCCCATCTGTTGCTCTCATTGGATAATGGGTATGCTGGGGGCAGAGAAGAATACCACTAGATTGGGACTGGCCCAGCATGACTATTTTCTCCTCTTTTGTATGGAAAGTATTGATTTTTGAGGAAAATCACTCTCCCTCAGAGACTGCTTTGTGCCTTGTGTTGGCCCCTGTGGCCATGGGCTTTTAGGTTGAGGACAGATGGGGAATACAAAGGAAGGGACAGAGAAGAGAGAGGAGAAATGAAAGAGGTACAATAAAGGTGGAGAGGGTACTGGAAAGAGGAGCTAGAGGGGGATTGAAGCTTTGAAAGAGAAGTGCTTCGTTTGGGGGGTAAAGAACATTTGGAGGTGATTAATTAGAGGTAAAAACAACATGGTTCACTGTGTTCAATTGCTCACACATCTTTTTTCCTCACAGGGTGAATTCACAGTTAGATGAATACAAAATATTTGAATTGGACAATCACACATTTGTCCAGTCACCGGGAAAATGGGTGTAATTCAAGAAAAGAATGAGCCTATCTCGGTGCGGTCCGTGTGAAGTGGCCACTGAGGAAGACTGGCTGGCTGCAAGAAGCACTTTTGTGCAGCCAACCTCAAAAAAGAAGTGCTGAAAGTTCACCCCACCCTCACCCACACAAACCCCTTGCTTTTAAAGCATGAATTGCCCTTAAGGAGACAGATGGGGAGGCGGGGGAGATGAGGACAGGGGGGGGAGAAAGGGAGGGGGGGAAAAGGATGCTAACCAACCAGGGAGCGAGGGAGGGAGGGGGGAGGTATGGGGTGAGGGAATGTGACGGGCTGACTCGGGACGGCGGGGGGAACTTTTTGGAAAATGTGATCGGTGGACGACAGCGAATCGATACAGCCTGATGATCACAGGATGAGTCATACACACACACACACACACACACACACACACACACACACACACACACACACACACACACTGTCCTCCTCATCCTGTCTCCTTGGTTCTTCGCATCGACCTGTTCTCTTGAGCTCTGCCAGCCAGAACTCAACAGTTGGAAGTCTTCTCTCTCTCTCTCTCTCTCTCTTCATCTCTCCCTCTCTCCCTTCATCTCTCCCTCTCTCCCTCCATCTCTCCCTCTCTCCCTCCATCTCTCCCTCTCCTTATCTCCAAAGTGAAGCCAGATCCTCTAACAAGAGCCTCTGTTATCAATCCCGTCATCAATCCCCTTTTGTTGCCCCCCCACGACTCTATCAGCTGTCGCCTCAGTAATGTAGTACACACACACACACACACACACACACACACACACACACATTCGAACACACAAACAAAGACAGGCAGACGCACACCACACCGACTCGACTGAAAAGTGTGTGTAAGTGTGTGTGTGTGTGTGTGTGTGTGTGTGTGTTGTTACAGTCTTGCTGTGGCTTCTCCCCCTGACACATCAATACTGCCTGATTCTTGGTGTGACTCATGGCTGTAGTGATGTGTGTATGTGTGTGTATGTGTGTGTGTATATGTGTGTACGTGTGTGTTTGTGTGTGCGTGCTGAGAGAGAGAAGGAGACAAAATAGACAGAAAGATGGATCGTGCTTATTATCTGTGTCTTTTGTCCATCTGCATTTACAGACATCACTTCCATGCTCGGCCGTGTTGACAATCGGGGCTGTAATTGGCCAATTTAATCCATATCTACCAGATCGACCCGTTCCTTTCTGCATATATATATATATATATATATTTGTGACACTTCAGACTGAAGGATCTCGGTCTGTGTCTCAGTGTGTGTGTGTGCGTGTGCGTGCGTGTGTCCGTCCTCACCAGGAAAGGAAGTTTGCTATGCGGCAGGACAGGTTTACAAAATAAACGGATCTTGCTTTTTTTGACCCTTGTGCTTTTCCATACTCACGCTGCGTACGGACCCTAATCAGGTCCCTAAAGCAGAGGAGACCAAGAAATGCAAGGTGTGACAAACACACACTCTCTCTTTCACTCTCTCTCACACACACACACACACAAGATGTGTAATGGTTATTATGTCTTTTGACTTGATCTGCCAAATCTGTGTGTTGTCCTTCACCACTGGTTCATCATGCCTCTTGATTTGCTCTGATTTGTCTCTTCTGTCAGCCTCTGAGGGTTTGATTGATTAGAAATTGAATGAACCCCAACTGTCAATTGATCCTCTCTGGCCTGCCAGTATTCTGAACCCTGCCACTACAGAATATAAATGGCTGTCCTGCGCTTTCACCAGTAGACAGGCCTCAGCAGTATTTAGAGGTCATGCACTATATGGCCAAAAGTCAGTGGACACCCCTACTAATTATTGAGTTCAGGTGCTTGACCCCTTAGTTCCAGTGAAGGGTGATCTTAATGCTACAGGATACAGAGACATTTTAGCCAATTGGGCACTTCCAACTTTGTGGCAACAGTTTGGGGAAGACCCTTTGCTGTTCCAGGATGACAGTGAGGTCCATAAAGACATGGTTAGACGAGTTTGGTGTGGAGGAACTCGACTGGCCTGCACAGAGCCCTGACCTCAACCCCACTGAACACCTTTGGGAGGAAGTAGAACGAGCCAGGCCTTCTCGTCCAACATCACTGCCTGACCCCACTAATGCTCTTTTGGCTGAATGGGCACAAATTCCCACAGAAAGCCTTGAGGAAAGCTTTCCCAGAAGAGTGGCGGCTGTTATAGCTGCAAAGGGGGGTCCAGCTCCTTATTAATGCCCATGGTTTTAGAATGGGATGTCCAGCAAGCTCATATAGGTGTGATGGTCAGGTGTCCACTGACTTTTAGGCCATATAGTGTACACCAGAGTCATGCGATGCTGGCAGACTGCCAAACAACTACAGGATCAGAACAGACGTTTCTCACGGTTCTGATATCATCAAAGGGTGACACACCCTCATCGATGTTTGCTCTCAGGTTGTTGCATCATCGCCCTGGGGTCTGTTTGGCAACATGTTGTGTTACTGTTGTAATCCCGCGTTTGCGCCTCTGCTTGCAACTGTATGGTCAATGGTCAAAGTAAAAGTCACGGAAGTTCATTCATGTTAAATTGGTTGTATAGGACTCGTGTTGCTAACGGTGTGTGTGTGTGTGTGTGTGTGTGTGTGTGTGTGTGTGTTCTTCTCTGTTTTATAGGACGACTACATCCCCTACCCACGAATAGAAGCTGTGAGTCATTTCTCGTTCACATAATACACTCAAAACACACACTCCCATCAGATCCTGTCAAGTACAGTTACTATACATAGTTGTGTTTCCTATGATAGTCCGACCACACAGACAGTTAAATCTGGACTACTTTGTATAGACTTTCTATTATTATTTTCTGCAGCCTCTATTAACTCATCTTCATGAAGGGTGCAGATGATGCTAGAGGATCCCTGTATATCTCTCCCTCATTCTCTCCTCTTCTACCTCCCGACCTGACAGGTCCTGGAGAAGGGCGCTCCGTACCCGCAGGTGATCCTGCCCCAGTTTGGGGGCTACTGGATCGAGGATGTGGAGGCGCCGGCGGGGACCCCCACCTCCTCAGAGTCGAGTTTCTGCGAGGAGGAGGATGGAGGAGGAGGCATGAGCCCCAGCGAGGGACACAGCTACCGCTTAGAGTGTAACAGCACGGCCCGCGCCTACCGCAAGCACTTCCTAGGCAGGGTGAGTATGTGTGTGTGTGTGTGTGTGTGTGTGTCACTTTGTATCTATGTGTTAGAGGAAGTCTGTGATGTTTAGTTTGACCTTTCTCTTTCTCTTCTCTTTCCTTCTCTCTCTCTCTCTCTCCACCTTCCCTCCATCCAGGAGCATATGAACTACTACTGCACTGGCAGCAGTATAGGCAACCTCATCATGTCTCTGAAACACGAGGAGGCCGAGGGACAGGAGTTCCTTCACATCATGCTCAGGTATAATAGAGAAAGTGCAACGCATTGTCAATGATCAAATCTTCATTTGATGTATTTCATGTGTAAAACTGGAGGTGCAGAATATTACAATATTAGCACCACATGCACCTCTTTTTACAAAATCCATGCATCAGTTGACTCCAGGCTTATCACATCTTCTTTAACCTCACTTTCATGGACTCCTCTGCTAAACCCTTTTACCTAGATATCCCCTGGTCAGTGCCTTCCATAAGAAAGCAGGTGTCCCTTATATTTTGGACATTTAACGTGCATGGATACACCACAGCCTAATGAAAGAGAGCTGCTCTTCTTGTCCCGTTGCAGGTCGAGGACCAAGACGGTGCATGACAGGATCTCTCTGGCAGGCCTCAACCAGCTGCCCAGCGTACCTCAGATAGCCAAGGTAAGGTACTGCGGCAGCTACAGTCTCCAGTGAGAAATCGTTGGGCGGAAAGACCCAAATTCAATGAGCCTCTCTTGTCTTTTCAGCTTCTGTGTGATGATGCCACAGGGCTGAAGTTCAACCCGGTCCTGTACCCTCGGGTGAGTCCATCCCACCGTCCCACCGTATTCAAGCTGACGTGCGTTACCACATCCTGTCTGGTAGCTGAGAGACACTAGGGAGCTTTACTGACTAACACCCCCCCCCCCCCCCCCCCTGTTCCCATGGCAATGCCTTCAGTGACCGCTTCACCCCCTGATGCTCTCTCCAAAAAAACATGTCTTATTTTTTATTTTTAATCTTTGGCGCTATGTTGTTTCTGTAGGTGGCGCCCTTTTCTGTGTCTGTTCAGCCAGGGTGGCTATCGCTACTCATGCTAACGTCTTCTCTTCATTCCTAACAAGCCGCCGTCGCTGCTGCTGGAAACATAAAACGCATCGCTTCCTGTTTGCTCGATCATGTTTCCTGACACCGGAGTTCCGAGTCATCATAAAATAGTGTAGAGTATTTGAGCAGAGACTCTTCCTAAATTGGATATATAGTGTATTAGAATGGTACCCATAAAGTGCAGCTCATCTCTGTTCCTCTGAGTATGTTGGAAGGCTCTCAGCGTGGGCCTCAGGGAACGTAGAAACCATCTGTGTCTCTGCGTGAGGCTGCGACTAGATCGCCGCCCTCACTCGGGGGCTCTGGCAGTTTGTCGCATGTCAGCCTTACACGACCGGGGCCCGACAAACCCTCGAGACACACGAAGAAAACAGCTTTTCACTTTCGACACCGCAGACGAGCAACGATAGGGAGACGTGAGAAATAACGGGAGGTTTTTTTGTTGTTGATGCTCAGGGTTCCCAGTTGATAGTGGCTTATGACGAACACGAGGTGAACAACACCTTCAAGTTCGGAGTCGTGTACCAGAAGTTCGGACAGGTGAGTGATTGCATTTTTATTTCCGGAGGGCGATTGGGTCTACTGTACTTTAAGGCTGAACTCATGTCCTCCTTTCCCATGAGCCTATTTTCCATCAATACTCCAATACACCTCCCCATTTCAACGTTCTCTTCCCCTTATCCCTCCCTGTCCTCATCCTCCACCTCTGATCCGTCCCTCCTCTCGTCCACTATTCTCTCACTCCGTCTCTCAGACGTCGGAGGAGGAGTTGTTCGGGAACAACGAAGAGACTCCAGCCTTCAAGGAGTTCCTCGGTGTCCTGGGAGACAACATCGAGCTTCAGGACTTTAAAGGGTGAGTAAACAGAATAGAAGAGAATAGAACAGAAAACATTCAGTAAGATCTCACATCAAGAGAAATGGAGACCAAGGAGATAGTCACAAGAGTGAATTACAAAAGAATAGAGTTGTTTGATCAACCTTGATCAACCTCGCGTTTTGGCTTTCCTGTGCAATCTGGATCAAATGCTTAGTGAAACAGAACCTGGGAAGGAAAGTGCGACGACAGGTAATCAGAGCTTTGTATATTATCTTTATCGGCTTTTTGTATCGTGTTACACTAGCAAGTTTTTCCTGTTAGGGTACCTGACTCCTTCCATTGCAGCTGATACAATACAGCGTGCTGTACAACATGTTTGGCTGGCATCGAGCTGCTTAAGCACAAAATGTGATCAAACTATGACGTGCATTTACAGACAGTCAAATGGCTAATGTGTGTAATCC
>JAXDDW010000010.1:3950000-4052500 GCA_034670385.1 Hoplostethus mediterraneus | reverse complement strand
TAATATCTGACACAAAGTGTTGGATGTCAGTGACAGCGAGATTGTGATGATTACAGCTGCCGCCTGTGTATCGGATGGCGGCTCTCGTCAGGCGTGCTTTGTCTCCTGTGAGGGAAGGGATGTGATATCGCTCTCCACTCGCAGCGTTTAGCTTGGGATCGTTTTGTACGTTGTTATATTGTCCATTATTTAGAGAGTTAAACCAAGAGCTCTGTATACTCATGCACGGTGATGTCGTGGTAAATAAACACGTGGGTAAACTATGACGGGCAAACAATATAAACAAGCGTCTTTTATTATATTTTCAGAAAAGTTTTATTTTATCTTTTTTTCTCCCTTAAAAGACCCTCATCGTCATACACCAGTTTGATTGTATTCACTATCTTTTCACATCGTATATGTTTTGATCCCTCCCGTCTCTCCTCTCTCCCTCCACCAGGCCGGCCACCCCTCGGCCACAGCCTCCTCCTCCTCCTCCATCTTCAGCCCCGCCCTCAGCGTCGACAGCCAGGGAACAGGCACCCCAGTCATCATGTGCCGCAGTCCGACAGGTACCATACAAATGTGCGCGTACACACACACACGCAAACATGTAAGTGCAAACACTCACACACACACACACACACACACACACACACACACATACACGGTCTTCATATTATATTCACTCCAGCCATTACTTTGAAAGGGCACCATGCTAGACATCACCAGACTTCTGTGTTCTGCAGATGTCAAGAGTAAGACGTCTCCAAGGTCAAACTTGAAGTTCCGCTTCGACAAAATGAGCCACTCAGCCACAACCGTAAGTAACTACCAACCAGTCACATGTATTCCCATCCACTGCACTGCCATGCCTGCCTAATAATAATAATAATAATAATAATAATCACTTTTCCTGTTAGAAAGTTATAAGCTGCTGTTAAATTAAAGGAATAAAACAAACAAAATAACTTAAAAAGTCTTTCACTGGGCCTTTCAAGGTCGTTTGTTAAGGTAGACTTAACTGAATTATGAAACACAATTAGTGTAGCGTTCTGAGAGCAACAAAATGACAATACTGACACATCCTATCCAGCTTATCAACAACTTGCTGTAGTGTCAGTGAAACAGTTGAGCCACTGCTGATCAGGGATTTGGCGGTTTAGGGTTACTCAGTTTGAGAGACCGTCCGCTCTGAATGACTTTGCTGTTTCCTCTTCTCTTTCAGTCTGAGTAGCCTCGCGGGATGGAAGTACAGACTCGCACAACAAAGGGACAACACGGGCTGACAGGAGCTGCGAAAAGCGACAGAAATCACAACATCAAGACAAAAATCACTGTAGAACCACTTCACTAAGCCAAGGATAATCTGAAAGGATTTCTGACTGCACCAGAGTTTCCACACACTAGAAACAAAATGACAATACTGTGAGTGTAAAGTACGGAGAGGTTGGTCTAGGCGTCATTTCAACCACAGAAATAGGTCCTTGCTGACATTGTTCCCGGTTTCTGCATTTCAGTTGTCCATAACAATGTTCCCGTCACTTGAAAGATGGTTGTAATACTGTGAGTACTGTGAGAAGCTTTCCTGCAAAGCGTCTTGTATAATTCAAAGGTCGGTTGACGTGAGACTTAGAAGTAACACGAGACTGTGGCTGAACTTTTAGCTTCAAAAACGTCATCACAAATATCAGATCGTTCCCTTTTGACCTTTGTCCTTATATGGTACGTCTGGGGGGGGTAGTTCCTCTATTGCCGTATATTCACACACACACGCACAGACATGTACTGCGCAGTTTCTCAGAAGTGACAGTGGGAGTTTTCCATTTTCCATTGCAGAATGTGAATCACTCCTTTGGATTCCTTTATATTTTCGGGTGCTTCTGTAACCTTGTTAGCAGCTGCTCTGTAAAACACAGGCTGGCTTCAATTCAGTCAATACTCATACAACAATATCTCTATATCTATAAAGGGGAAACTTCTAATCCCTGGAAATTATATCACATCGGGCACAGTGGGGGACACTGCCATCACATTCTGCCAGATGCTTATTGTAGCCAAAGCTGCGCCTTATAATCTATGAAAAGCCCTTTCACCATTGATGTGCTGTCTCTCTCTCTCTCTCTCTCTCTCTCTCTCTCTTGCTCTCTCGCTCTCTCTCACTATGTGAAAAGTGAGTGGAGAATCTTCTGGATCTGGTTACAGTACATTTTGTGGGTAGCCAATCATTACCCACAGAGCTTTGCTGAAAATAGATGTTGCACTTACTGAAAATGTCTCACCTACTGATACCTCTCATTGAAGCGCGCTAGCTTAGTGTATCTGTGTTTGTGTTTAATGGAAGGTGTTGAATCCCACCGAGGATTCAAAGGTTGAACGTTTTACTGACCCGGCACATGAAGTTGACTTGAAAACAGATTTTCAGGTGAAGTGAAATGACACCACTGGTCAAATATACTTTGAAAGTGAACTTGGAGCTTATTTTGGAAGTTTGACTTTACTTTTTGTGAATTGTTGGCTTATTTCAAAGTCTCTTAGAAGTAAATTGCAAAGCCAGTTGCTCACAAGCACAACAGGTCGCGCTCTTAGTCCTCGACTATACCTTTACCTTAGCCTGCAAGCTATATAGGAGCTGGATTTAGCAGGACATAATGTGAGCGCACTGAGCGGGGAAAAGAGGGAACACACACTCGTCTTTCCTGAGTGACCAAATAACAAAACTGGTAGATCTTTGGGAGAATGTCTGTGTACTATAACTGTATAGAGAACCATTCCTGTCGCTGGGTGGATGGGTTCCTAGTGAGTCAAGTTCTGTCATGTGAAACTCAAAACCCATGAAGTTTTAACAGGCCAGGAAGCTGTTTGGATACTCTTCCCCTAACTTTATTTTTGTAGGTCAACGATTACCTCGAAGACGGGAGGAAGCAGTAGGGGAAGTAGTCTGGACCGAAAGCAGGAAGTTAGATGTCTCTTAGTTTGTAGTGGGTATTGCCTAAACGCCCTACAGCCTTCTCTCTGTTAATACGCTTAATTTATTAAATGATAACTTCTTTTGCATTGATGTCATGTAAAAATGTAACGCCAGAGTATGCTAAATAATGAGGTAAAAATGATTAAAGGAAATATATTAATTTAAAAAAAAGCCTACACATGTATATGTATATTGCGTTATGTAATGTGCCATTGAGAATCTATTCTGAAATAAAATGTATTTTGTGTCATTTGTCTGTTTTTGTTGTGCATGAATTCAAGCGTATCTGATGATGGTCCATATTACTGAAGCGTTATATAGCGTTAGCGTTAGCTTGAGAAAACAACTTGCTGCTTTTGAGGTTAGTTGCAAGCTTATAGCAGAGTCAAGTGATCATTTTTGTCATACTTTAATATACATATAATATACATGTCCAAAGTTGTGAACATTAGACAAAGTTAATTGAACATCCAAAAAAACAGCGTTCGATTTTTTTCAATGTTTTGACCCTGGAGGAGAATCATCACTAAAATCTCAGCAAATGTGACATTTTCTTAATATTTTCACACTTGATTTCATTACTTTCAGTCACCTCATAGCACCAGACTGAGATCGCCTCTCTCACTGCAGCGCCTCCGTGTAAAAGCCACTCTGGTCCACTCAAGAGGCTTCATGGACTTGTTTCTTTACAATACACACGCACCCACTACATCCCCTTTAATGTGCAATCAGGAGTCATAGACATGGAAAATCACATGTTTTTGTGTAGAATTTGTTTTCTGTCCCACTGCTTTCCCACTACTCCGGTCAAGTCTAGAGCTGAGTAGAGCAAAACCTGAGCAGATCCAAGCTAAATATCTTTTTGGATGGTGGAACGGCCCAACAGTCAGAGATGCCGCCCTGTAACCGGAAAGGTCCCACCTTTGATCGCCCGTAACACCAAGTGTCCACCCTGTACAAGTCTCCTCAAGCAAAGCACTGAGTTGCTATAAGGACCAGGGGCACTATTCTGTGACCTCTCGTGGACGGTTGCAAACAAAAAGCTAAATCGGTATTAAAAAGAAAAGACCACTTGTATAAACGTCACATCATTTATCCTCAGCAGAGACGAGGTTTCTCCTCCACGTGTGCTCCGCTTACACTCAAGAAAACCTGAGGGATGAGTAGACAATGTCATCGCCAGGCTTTCTAGCAACTCGCTGTTGTCCCAGAGCATCCGGGGAGAGGGCTGCATACACCAGCTGGAACACAATGGACAACTGAAGTTAGAGAAACACATACTTTTTCAAAGTAATGAAAGTCACAATCCGTAATTAATGTCTGTGCTGCCCTAGGACAGGGTTGTATGCACTAACTCCACGACTATTTCAAGGCTAGCCTGAGGAAGCACCGTTTTAAGGGCACTGCAAAGGGCATCCTATCTTAGAGCAGGAGATTCACAAGCTGTTATTCAGAGTGGACCCACCTCTGTATTTGGCTTCGGTTTGGGCTTGGGGGTAGCTGCAAAATGCCAAAAAGGACAAGTCATACATTACTGGGGAAAGTACAGTGTTTACAATGCCTCTAGTCACAAAGCCAACATTCATTTTTGTGCACGCCAAACAATTGTATGAAGATCAGCAAGATGTGTGTTCAGGGTTACATAATGCGAGATACCTTTACGAGCTTCGTAAATGGGCTTCTCCTTTTGTGGTAATGGGCATCGGGGGAGAGGCTGTGGAGCCAGAAGTGTCGGGGACACGTGGATTCTGGATGGCGGATGATTTATGGACAACGTCCTGGGAAGTGGCTGGGGCTTGACCTCTGAACTCAGACAACGAGCCAATCCCAGAACGACGGGGAAACAAAGAGAGGCTCCCACGCAGACCAAAACCCTGTGCAACACACTCCGCTCAGAGGGGACAGCTGTACGAAGAGCATGATGGTGGAAGAGAGATAAGTTGAAAAGGTTTGAGTGAGGGTGTCTATAATTGTGCTGGAGCACAACGATGCATTTAGCTTCATTCATAAGACCACTGTGTGCTGGCTTGTGTTGCAACATTTGTTTCACTGCTTTACAAGTACAGTAACCACACTCATACACACACACACACACACACACACACACACACACACACACACACACACACACACACACACACACACACACACACACACACACACACACACACAAGTACCTGAGGTGATGTTCACATATGTCATATGTGCTTTTTCAGTTCGCTCTTGACTCCATGTAACCCTGCATCCATATGAACCTTCATCTGATTTGTTGACACTCAGGAAATTGACAAACAGACGGGTTTGATTGGCCGAGAGCGTCACATTGGAAAGATGGTGCCTCAGAGTAGGTTTAATGATGCTAATCTCGTTCCACATCCACTCTCCTTTCCAGGCATCTCCTCCACAGTGTTGGACGTCACAATACAGTGAGAGACTTCCCCCCTCTGGTACATAAACTGTATGACGTTTTGCCAGCACACGCTGTTGGCAGGCTTCAGTATGTAAACCTGAGAGAGGAGCAGCAGCTAGTAAGTATTGAAAGTGTCGTTTTGGCTCATTGTGTGTGAACAAGTTGAACGACGAACAGTGGTTTCAACAAGAAGGAACTGTACAGTATGAAATGGGATATCCATTATTTTAAAAAAGGTGACACTGACTTGAAAATAAAAGCCACGAGACACAACTGCTGATATTTGATGTTAGAAGACAGTAACATTTTAGATTATAATCAGCTGAATTTTCTGAAATGGATATATGGAGTTGTGATGCAATTTTATTTCTTCAAATTCCAATGATAGGACAACATATAGCCATTAAGAGTCTGCACTTTTGAATCCATCTTTAATGGTGAGATAAAGATAATTCTCTTTACTTAAAGAGACCATTTACAGTAATGCTGGGTAATGCTCTTACTATGGTGGCCTGCCATGAAAGAATTCACAGAGGGGAAACATTCACGGTGGACATTTTAGATACAGTATGTGGTCATCACACTAGCTTACGTTGGTAAGATTTCATAAGATTTCAAATTTGATTAGGTTGTCATCAAAATCAATCATCAAAACAAAACGTTTTCATGCTTTTATAGTTGTTTACTTACCAGGAAGAAGGCAGAGGCAAGTGAAAGTTATGAGGAGATACATGTCTGTCCTCAGCCCAGTGCTGATCTGTTCACTGATGTGTTTTCACTTCCTCTAGACAGTTTAAACCATGGCCCATGGCTTGGGAGAGTACTCACTAAGACAAGGGGAGCTTTGCTGGGAAACGCCACTGCTCGTTCAAATTATTGCCTGTTGTTATAGCCTAGCGTCTCACTTTTTCTCTCACTTTCTTTTCCACCTTTTGAAATGGATTTTCCGCTCTGGGAAAAGGGATTTCCTGTACGGTGCTGCAGCTCCAGTTAAGGAAGTTAAGGAAGGAAGTGACACTCGTTGACATGCACACACCCGCACACACACACTCACACACACATTACTAAATTACAGGAAAGGACAAAACCACATCTTTCTAATACTAAACCACCAACAAAAAAATCTTCCCATATGTGGGTCTCTGGGACGAAATTTTAGCAGATGGGTGTCCATGGCTCTAATGCATGTTTATTTGTGTTTCTGTGACATGAAAGCGTTTCATATAGGCTACTGTATGCTTTTGAGCCAAATGAGCTATGATATCATTATATTATTAACCACAGCAGTTATAAATTATCTGTATGCGGGCCGAGCAAGGGAAGAGTTTCAGGGATCATGTTTATTATAAATTAAGTAAATGCATAATAAATAAGTTAATTATGTTGTTATAAAATGTTTTAATAATTTTAATATTCTATGTCATGTTTCCGCCGAGAATCCTCATTAGTCTGACTGATTGAAAGCAGCGTCAAACAGTGCGAATAAAGACCTAGATTTAGGAGGGAGATTTTACCTTCAAAATAAAAGTACGAAATGATTCACTTTAGTAAAAAAAAAAAGCAAGTACTGGGGAGTATAGAACAACACAAGCTGTATCAAATGAAGGAAAGGTAGTTTTAACGTCAGTATTACACATTTATCCTTAAATATATTCTATATTTCCAATTTGGTACTTTGTATTACTCCAAAAAACCTTGCAATACACGTACGAGTTATATTTTGAATTTTCTTTTCCTTTTTTTTTCTTTTTACCGGAAATACTCTATTTTACTCTGTCTGGCTTGACACTGATCACACTGACTGACTGTCGGCGAATGAGATAAACAAAGAGCCTGTGACTTTTCAAGAAAATAGAAAACGCTCTCCAACCCCCTTCGGAAACATGGACACTGGTACGTTGAGTGCCACTTTGTCTTCTTTCATTCACGGTCGTTTTTCTGAACACAGTCTGTATTTGGTGGTAGCTAGCTTGAGGATGACAGCTGTGAGCTCCCCAGCTAACAGGCTAAAGTTAGCAATCTTAGCGTTAGCATGCCAGCTATGTAGCATGACTTGCTGACATTTTCACAGCTTGGTTGACAGTTCACGCCAATAGCTTGGCAGCATGGAAACGACATGCCAGCAGCAATCCGCTAATAAACTTTAGCTTTTTAGATAAAAACTACTCTGAACTACAGCAAATGGAAGTCTATGTTGCTAGCCTATGTAGCTATTCCTGAATGGAGTTGGAAATCGCGTTCCAAGCTGTCAAACTCTTGAAATGAAAGTGATTCATTTGAGAGTGATGTTTTTTCTTTCGGTTTGTTACAAAGCACCCTTTGAACTGAAATAATAACGATTCATCCGTTTTACACTTTACACATCTTATTCCAGCTATCTTTCAGCAATGACCAATATGGTCAACTTTTGATTAAGCTTAAGTTAACATCAATCACTTCAGCTTTTACGGGTAACGAGTTGTATATCGTCTGTTAGACCACAGTTTTTGAGTTGTTTTGTAATGTTTTTTTCCTAAGATCTTTGTTAGCCAGATATTTTCTTCTTTTGAAGAAAACGATTTCCTCATATAACTAAAGCATGGATTCAAATAACTTGGAAATCTTCACACTCTCATGATAATGAACTGCGGTTTAGTCCCGCTACTGTAGATGTCTACTGTGCCTCCAGTTAGGCTTCAGACAAACTGGAGTCCAGTTCATTTGCACACCTGTAATAAAATGCTTAGTTATATAAAGCTAGTTATACAACCAGTGTAAATTTGCAAGTCACCCTAGCGACCTGGGCTTGGTCCCACTCCATAGAAAACCACCATGGTGCCATCTGTACTCATCATTCATGCTTTTACATTTTTATATATGAGAAAGAGAAAGCATGAAAGAGAGCGTGAAACCGAGACCAGCCAACTGACCCACCGTTTGGTTAGACCCAGCCTTTCCCCTCCTATGTAGTGTTTTGTATACTACTGTGGTTGTGAAGTTGTAGGTTAATACCTTGGTTCAGATCTAAGGTGCATCTATAGTCAGTTTACTTTACACTTCACCATATTCACCGCACCATATTCTGTGGGAGCCTACATTTAAAATATTCCCTGCCTTAGGCCTGTTTTTGTCCTCTTCTGAGAATATGGGCTTGACAGTTAATGAAGTTTGACATTGTCCTAATCTGTGGTGGCCAGTGAATTTCATCTTTGTGTCAATGGAAAATTAGAGAATGGAGCTAAGAGAGAGGGGTCGAACTGTAAGCAGCATGCATGACTAGGCAATGTCCCTCCCGATGTTTAATTGCTCTGCCCTGTTATTTGATGGAATTACAAACCACACACCAACGCCAATTTGATTCTGTCAAAGTGTGTGCGGCCTCCCTCCCCCTTATGCAGTGGAAGTGTGTTCCTTTCCCTGATGGATCCAGATGACTGAGAGCAGCCAGCTTGCTCCCTTGTAATGTTTGCAAGCACCCTTGCTTCCCTCCTTATTTGCTTCCTCTATCCCTTCCTCCCCAAGTCCATCCTTCATTCTTTATCAGAGCTCTAATCGTCACTAATTGGGTTGGACATCTTGTGTAGGCCATTCCCCCCACTGATCTCTGTATAGATATTGGCAAGGAGGGATGCATCGGGCAGTTGCAGTATTCAAGAAAGGATCTATTGTTAGTTAATGATTATTGATCTGCCTTTTTCCAGTCATCATTGTGACATCTGAGCGCATATGAGTGCTCGTAAATCAGATCTTAAACAGGAAGTGTATAGGCCTAAAGTGCACAGGAGACTTGGGACAGTGGGATATTCCTCTGCCTGTTGTCTGAACATATAGTGCTTATAGTCTTCTGTCTGATTCTGTCTAGCCTTAAAAGTTTCTTTGTGTCTGTCTGCCTTCCTTACTTCCTCGTCTTCCCATCTACCTCTCCAGGTTTGAGTCAGGAGAAGGTAGCCACCTTTATCAAGCGGCTGCGGGCCGAGCCACGCTACCTGCTCGCCCAGAACGTGTCCACCTGCATCGATCCGCTGGAGGCGTGTCTGCATCGGCAGACTGTCCAGGACACGGTGCACATCTTCCAGCACTCGATCCCCACAGAGGGCAAGCCTGTCACCAACCAGAAAAACTCAGGTAGGACCCAGTACTGTACAGAGCAGAGATCCACATCCATAGCTTTCCTTCCACAGGGCAAGCCTGATTCCAAATAGGTAGAAACTAGAATGAGCACGCACACACACACACACCCTGCTCTTTAAAAAAAGGGGACAGAAAGAGTGAGTGTTAGGTGTTTTCATTTGGTGGCGATCTTATTTTTGAAGAATGGAAACTGTTCTCATTTTCACTCTGTTTCTCTGATTTTCGGGAGGTCATTCAAGCTCACGCACCTGTGAGGTGTGGGTTGTGCTTCAGGCAGTGCGGTACACATACAGCACTACTTGCCTGGTGAAACACGTGCTTACTAGCTTGCGTGTCTCTTGAAAATTCGGCATATGTGTTCTTGTCATTTCCAGGGAGATGTTGGATCTTCTCGTGCCTCAACGTCATGCGACTTCCCTTCATGAAGAAGTTTAATATAGAAGAGTTTGAGTTCAGTCAGTCCTATCTCTTTTTCTGGGACAAGGTAAGATGTAAAACTGATCTGAAACCTGAGCAATACTCTCTTCATCTCTGTGTTGTTTTCACTCTTCATGCCTCCTTTGCTGCAATGTATAGGGAATTTATCTTTATATGACAGAGTATATTTTATGGTGTAGTGTAGATTTTTTTTCTTTTAACTTCCTCTTTTGTAGTGGTTACATTCACCATGCTGCTAGTCCCTTCGAGATTACCACAAAATGCACTCTCTCCGCTTATGTGGCAACACGGTTACTCACTGTATCTCTCTCTCTCCCTCTCTGTATCTTCACCATATCTGTCTGTCCTGTTCCTCCTTTTACTCCAGGTCGAGCGTTGTTACTACTTCCTCCAGGCCTGCGTGGAGACAGCCCAGAGGAAGGAGCCAGTAGACGGGCGCCTGATCCAGTTCCTGCTCTCCAATCCAACCAATGACGGAGGACAGTGGGACATGCTAGTCAACCTCATTGGTCAGTTCTCATCCCGATGCCAGTTGGCAAAGAGTTTCCTGACATGTCAGACCTTTTTAAAAGATAGTTTTTTTTCCCCCTGATGTCAGTTCCTTAACTACAGAGCTGTTGCTGTGTAATGACACGTTTCATGCTGCCCTGTCTCTAGAAAAGTATGGCGTCATCCCAAAGAAGTGCTTTCCAGAGTCACACAGCTCAGAGGCCTCACGCAGAATGAATGACATCCTCAATCACAAGGTGGGTCTGCACCTGATTCACAAAACCGCAACTAGTATGTCTCTCAATCGATAAGGGTTTGCTGACGCTTGTGTTTGTCTCATTGTGTGTTCCAGCTGAGAGAGTACTGTCTAAGACTGAGGAACATGGTGGCCAGTGACTCTACTAAAGCTGAACTGTGTGATGCTGTGGACACCATGATTGAGGAGGTGAGATTTTGTCAGTAGCACACACCCTGTTGATTTAAAAAATATATATATATCTGGATATTTACATCATTATATATGGACAGTTGTACTATAATTGCACACAAATTGGGAGGCAAATTGAGTGTAGAGAGCTGGCTGTAGAGAGTGAATGTAAAGGAAACACTGGCACACAAAAACACACACACACACATACACACACACATTGGCAATAACTGACTAATTTAGTTTTTTTTGTGTTGTTGCGTTGTCCCATTTTGTCCAGAAGAGGGAGCTGTCGTCTAATAATACTTAGCAGAGAGTTCTAACTCCAGGCTAGTCATGTTGCTTCCCTACGTGCAATATACTGTTTTACACTACACGCACTGTAGTATTTCACAACAGGATGACTTTATTCTTCATGTACTTTAAAGGCACCTGAATTGATTGTTTCAATTCCAAAATGACCCCATATGATATGTAAATGTTTTTTGAATAGTGATCTTGTTCTTTTTTCATTTTCTGCATACACCAGCGAGTATCTCTTTGATGTAATATTGCATAACAAAGCCTCGGTTTGCAAATATTGACTCTAATGATATACTATATGGTACACACCATAGACCGCTGGTGACCACTAGGGGTGCTGTGCAAGTGTATGTACTTTTGTGCGCATATATGGGTGTGTGTGTGTGTGTGTGTGTGGGTGTGTGGGTGTGTGTGGGGGGGTTGTCCACGACAGAGTGAGTAAAAAGAAATAGATACAAATGTTGTGTGTGCACTGTCACACATCTCACAAAGTTGAAGATAGACTGTTCCATAAACAAGATCCTTATCACAAAGCGTCTGACGTTGAACAGCGAAATGGTGATTTTCGCCTCCAAAGCAATAATATCATTTATGGCACACTGAAGAGAAAGGTGAATTTACATGCATACGCACACTGACTGAAAGACACACAAAACACGTGTGTCATTGTTAACGCATGTACAGTGGCCCTTTTCTGTGCATGTTCATGCATGCGTGCAGCAAAATATCCTGTGTGTTTTTTGACTTTGCCAACTTGCACTCTGTGTATATGCACGCTTTGTGTGTGTGTGTGTGTGCGTGTACGGCCAGTCAGTCAGTCAATCAGCCTCCCATTGAGACCATTACATACAGCAAAAGGGTCTGGTTAAGCAGCCTTTGTTAGGAGCTGTTTGGTTGTATTGTGCTGCTGGGTGGTTGCTTGTTTAAACAACCCTGTATCTCACAGCATCCAGCATGGATGCCCAGCTGTCACCACACACACACACTCACTTGTGAACACACACACAAACATAGGTTGTGCAACAGTAAAGAGTGCTCCCACTGCGTGCGGGGCAGTGTGGGGAGTAGAAGGTTGTCAATGTGTTTGTTTGTCCACCTGGAAGTGGTTTGTTTTGCGAAACACAACTTTGCCGCAGCCAGTGGTGATGGAGGGTTTGTTCTTTTCCAAAGAGCGACTAGGGTAAAGACAGCAAAGTTGTCCCCACTGTATGTGAGTAAAATCATTACAAAATCACTACGGCCCCCTGACCGTGTTGTAGAGAGATATCCACCACCTGCTTAAAAAAAATGAAACTTACTTTGACATATTTGGTGACAAAATGAAATCACACTCTGAAATGTTATTGTGTCATGAAATTCATGACATGAACATTTTTTTTAAATTCTCTGTTTGGATTATATATAGCATTTCCACTGGAAGCTGTGCGGTCCCAAACTGTGTCTTAATGAGCTTGGTTAGAGCTCTACCAGGACCATAGACATGCCAAGAAAGTGCTGCTCTGGCACTGCTTTGTAATGATTTGTATCCAGCTGGGACAGGGCTGTTGGTGAACAAGCTAACAAATTAGCTCTGTAAATTAGATTTATGTGATAAGCTAGGCTAATTCAGCTGCTTAATAGGCTTGGCTGTTAATTAACGATAGCAACATGTAGTGGTTGTAATGAACTCACGAAGGACATCATCAAAATTGTCTGGAAGGCATTGTGTTGGTTATTATTAACGTGTGTATTAGTTTTAGGCTACTAGCACTATTTCGGCAGAGCTAGACTAGGTTTACACTCTGTGGGTGCATGCGCGCTTACTTGCCAACATCCATCCGTCCGTCCATGTGCATTTGTCTGCGTGTTTGTGTACACGCGGCCTACGCGATCGCTCTGCACGGGCTCTTTAAAAGTGGCGTAGCCTCTACGTGTTCACATGTGCGTCTGCGTCCTGCGTGCACTGCGTGTTTCCCCCAGGATCAAAGTGCCGTGTCAGTCCCACTTTGGCGTGTGTGGAGGTGATGCTGTCCACCCTCCCTACGCGGCGGTTGTGATCGTGCCCTGGTCTTCGTCACACCAGTCCCGCACACACTCCTCATGACAGGCAACCGTGTGTGCTTCCACTTACTGTACCTGGGGCGCGCTTGATTTAAATGGATGCTTTTACGTTTTTTGGAATCTTTTCCTTGTTAACACCGGTTAGGCACATTGACTAAAACCACGCACATCTCAATGATCTGAAACAGCCATTGCAAGAGAAACTTTTTGACCTGCATCTGCAGTAACAAGAGGCAAACTAGTCTAGTATAAGATAGTTTCTCTTCATAGAGGCTGTTAGGATGACAGGATCCATATGCCACGGTTAAGAGGCAGAGGCCTAGTTTGTTAAGGTTCAAAGCCGGGCTTTCTCTTTCATGCTGTGTCTGCTGTGCGTCCCTGGTCCTCTCTTCTCACTTACATGGACACGCACACAACACGCATGCACGCAAATGCACGTGCACGTGTATGCATGTACAGTGCTCTACATACACACATTCACACACAGATGGTATCCCTCACGTCGCAACTGTACCCCATCCATGCTCCATTGCGTCATGCACTGGGAATCGGAGACACCACGTGCGGACTGCAGAATGGCCTGGTCCTGGCTCCGAACACATGGAGAGTGATTCTTAAGACTAGGCTAAGTTATGAGACCGCCATCAACTGACAGAGGGACTTGCTTGCCGCAGTGTGAGTTTAAAGAGGAGGCCCAGTGTTGGCTATTGGCTTAGTTCATTAGTTGTTCGATGCGGGTGGGTTTCTGTGTCTGTCGTTGTCAGGGGGCCACGACCATAAAGAGTGTGATTGCTAATGCTGTGGCGAACTGTGTGCGCTCACATTTCTCGAATTTTACACCACTGTTATAATTTAACAATCACCACATGTGTTCTGTGTTTACAAAACATGAGCGTTTCAATCAAAACTGAGTTCATTTTTACCCAAACTGTTTGCATGGTGTCATTTGCTTACACTCACAAGTCCAGCTTCTTGACAATGGTTCTGAACTCAGTTCAGAGCAGCAATGAGGGCTGGTATCAAATCTTAATGATATGATTGTCTTGGTGAAAATTGAGTTATTATAGTATTTCTCAAAATTAGCTCAAACTTGCTACTCTCACTAAAAGATGAATGTATACACATTTATACATTTAACACTAAAAACAACAGTCTATTTTTCACTATCGCCCACAAGCTAGCTTCTCTGGTCTTGTTGCCTCTACACCAAGGGCATGTGTGATGCCTGTTCATTAGATGGGAGAGGGGCATCCCCTGGCAGCAGCACTGTTTTCATCTGAAGAAATTGATAGTCACCCTAATAGAAATAGGCAGTGGTTGCATTGCCATTTCTTCTGCAGTATAAGGTAAAACCATAATACCATAACACCACTACTATTACTACAACAAGTTAGTGACAGGTGCGTAAGCTGCTGCACTGGACCAAGACGTTGGCTACTTTACACAAACTACACAAGATCTTCATTTGATAGTTCATGTTGGGAGAGTAAACTAGGCTTTGTTTCTGTCCAGGGCCTTGTGCTCAATTGTGACTCAACAAAAGCAAAAGGGAAATGACTAGTTATGTTTTTTTAGTTAGAGTTAACTAAGAGCTTTACAGCAACATTTGGGGAAGTAGTTGCAGGAGAAGCAATGGCTATATGAAGACACATGCTGGGACCATGGACTTGTATCATTGGCCACTTTGCAGCTCCACTGGGGCAGTTGAAGGTTAAGTGCCTTGCTCAAGGGTACCAGTAGTTGTTGAGGGAGGAACATTTCTTGTTCACTCTCCGTATTCAGATGCCTTCTAGCATGTTGGCTTGTGTGTTAGTTTCTCTCCTAACACAAGGTGATTTGTTTTGTTTGTTTGGGTAACAGAAAACAAATAAACACGCAGACATGCACAAGGATGACCGACATTCAACACTGGAGCACAGATGCTATCAAACATTAGCCTTGACTAGCCCCAATAGCGTGCAGTAAGCCGGCTTATTGTTTATAGCAAGACACGCAAACTTGCTACGTCCACTAGCCTAAATGCTAACAGAAGTCTACAGACAAACATGCTAACGGAATCCCGCCAACTACTAGCAGGGTTCTCTACAGACACACGCAAGCTGTCAGGACGGAGTGGTGAGTGCCAGCAGAAGCCTATAGAGACCCATGGAAACCTAGACATACTGGTTGTCTCTGCTAGTAACAGTGTGTAGGATGTGTTACCCCCATCTGGCCCTGCTTGGCTGGCTGGCTGAACATCCTTGGCTCAGCATTGAGACAGCATGGGTACCGACTATAGCTCTGCATACCATCAAGTTCCTGAAACTAGCTCTAGTTCCTTTAAAACCCACAGTTCCTTATTTCTCTGTGTGGTCATGTGCGGATGAACAAGTCGCTGCAGACAATTACTGTAAAGCAGGGATGTAATATCCCCTCCTACTACCAGCCGTCGCCTCCTCTCCCTAGTTTCTTCCCGTTTATTGCCAATAACAGCTGACCCCAGAGCAGATCTCAGATAAGGGGTCTGGACCTGCTGCTAGAGGCAGAAGGGATGGTCACAAAGCTGGCTGTTAACAAAGTCGACCGAAAGCAACCGTAAGAATCACTCCGAACAACTGGATCCTGCTGCCTGTTTACAATTAGCTAGTTAAGAATGTGATGGCCTTGGACACACCAGTCGAACTGAATCAAACCCTCATGTCAAACCCGTGCCGTTAGATTTTCTGGCTAAGAAATTGTTTGCTCTGTGGGTAAATCACTTTTAGTTGAATTTATTGAGAATGTAAACAGCAACTGTAATTCTTCTGCTAATGATAATGTGGCGATTATTCATCATCAGTTATTTTTAATGGGTTGGATACGCAACACTGATCATGCCAAGAGTTTTTCAGTGCTACACTGAGAAAGTGGGCAGGCCCTTAAGTTGTCTGTTCCAATGAAATCTTCCATTGGGATAAATTTATCTTACATAACCTGTATGAAGCCGGTTCAATCTGCGAACTTTACTATGCTGAGTTTTCTTGAAAAGCTGTGGTCAGGACTCGCAGTCTGGCACGGTCCTACAGCCATAAATCCCCAATACTCACACACACAAACACACACATGCAGAAGTACTGTACATATGGTCCAGTCAAAGAGGGGGGGGGGAGAAGAAGAAGAAGAAACAGAAGGAAAGTCAGAAGCTTTCATCCAAAGAGTTTCATTTCAAACGAAAGCGATCTGCCTCTTCAGAAATGTGACAGCTGCTCTTGTGAAATATTGTTCAATATTGTTGAAGTTATTGGCAAATGTAAGACCTTGTTTGTTGAAAAAGGTACATTTGTTTTTTGGAATCAGCCCATCTCTCTGTTATTTCTCAGTCTGTCATAATGACGGATAATATCCTACCTCACCTTTCACTTGAACGTTATCTGTCCATTTTTGGGGGGGAAAAACAAGCTTGTGATTCCTGATTAGATTGGTTCAGGTACTCCAGGATTAGAACCCAGGAACCTCGCATGAAAGTCCGCTATCAAAAGCACCAGTGTGGCCATCTGAGAAACGTATCATTGTTTTTTTGTTTTGTTTCATATTTTCGGGACGTTGGACCAAAGGAAAAGATCGGTAAACTTCAAACTGTTTGCATGAGCACGCAGTATAAAGGCTGGACTTTGAACAATGTCAATAGACCGCACAGCGCTACAGATGTCTGCATCCACAGCAATCTAGTAACCTAATGTACAAAGGAAATACAAGGTCACGCTCTAAAACTTTATCTTTGGAACAGAAACAACATACCCAAATCAGTCAGTATTTCTAAAGTATAACAATATTTGCTATTATTTGATAATTTATCATATTACAGGCACATCACCAAAAGCAGTTGAGTAAGCAAAACACCAAAAATAGCATAAAGTAAACCATTCTGTGCTTGCTGGATTCAAGAGTCAAACTTTTAATCATTTGGGGTAATTGAACCCAGGATGTCCGCATGAAAGTCCGACACCAAGTCAACTAAAGCACCAGCGTGGCTGCCTGAGAAACGTATACATGTTATTTATATATATATTGCATCTCCGTATCCTGTGGCTGTACATGGGCACAAAGTTTGGAGACAAAGGGAAGACAAATGTCCTAAATTGGCTCATAACTTGAATGATTTTGACTTTCAAGACATTTTGTAAGAGTAGGTGTGTTTTTTTCCCCCCTCCAAATGATGGATGTGTAATTTTTGGAACAATTTTCAATTTTCCAAAACAATCACTTTGTTCACAATATTATTCTCTCCTTACTCGCGTGCATGTTTCTATTAGTCTGCCTGTCTTTTCTTTCCATGTATCTGTAATCCCTCCTTCCTTCCCTGTCAGTCTTGCCCGTCTGTGAGGAGGCAGGTGTTTCAATATTGATCCTGCTCTGACGTCATCGCGGCCGTTGTTCCCTGATGAGGCCTCTCGGTCAGCCCAGCCTGGCCCTGACGCCTAGTTTATTTAACCTGCCAAAGGGGATGCTCTTGATTATGGCTCGGGTCATCTAGAAAGAAGGAGGCAGAGGGAAGAGTGTGGCATTTTGAAGGCAGCAGGAAGAGCAGAATTATTTTTGCAGAAAGAGGAGGAATGAGGAGTGAGGGCGGGGGTGTCGAGGGGTAAGAAAGATGTCTTGTCGTTGTGCTGCGGGCATCTGGGAATAACTCAGACCAGACAAGAGCATGGGCACCTTGGTGTTTGGTCTCGCCTGCAAGGCAGCCTAAACAAATGGATTCAGAGGAAGGTGGTTTTGGTGGGATGAGATTGTACAGATGCCATTGTTGACTCGGAGTGTTTGTGCGTGCACGCGCACGTGTGTGTGCGGCCGCACGCATTTGTGCGCATTTGTGCACGATGACGAGGAAGATTGTTTGTGTGTCTAAACTAGACCTTAATGTATGCATCCATGTACTGTGTCTGTGTGTACACAAGTATGTGTGAGCCCTTAATAGTGTATGTTTAAGGTGAACGCTGTTTACGGCGGGTTCAAAGGAGCTCAGCGTTCAACTAACCTGAACCCAGGAATGCCATAAGGACTTTTAATGCCTGTTGACTAAGGGTGGAGAAACTGCTTCCATGGCCCCCGCATCTCCCCCGGAGCCCTTTTGTCATCGCGGGTTGAGCCAAAAATAATCCCCCTTCAGCTCTATATTCAGCCAGCCGGGAGTTTCTCTGGATTTCAGTAGAAAGTCAATGAAAATAGTGTGTGGATGGGAGGTCGATGGGAAATCCATCCATTGTGACACCAATAACCTAAACGAGAGTGTGATGTATCACCCTCCGCGGTAGGAACAACACTCCTGCTGTGGTACACACTGTACTGTAGGCCTGCTTTTATATGTGTGTCTGCCTGTTCTCAAACCAACGGATCACTGTCTAGCCACACTCCTTTTATCTACCACTAACAATGCACTTTGCTGAGTCCTCTCAATTTCTCAGCCCCTCTTAATCGTGTTTGATAGGAAAAGCGTAGTTTTATGCTGCTGAGCTCGGGGAGAGGAGAGCAGAGGTGAAAAGCGAGAGGGAAATTCCTGAGATGGCTATATCGGAGGTTAGTAGGGCCAGACTCAGAGAAGGCCCAGTCCAAACAACCCAGTTTAGCCCACAGGAACTCGGTCTGAACTGTGGGGTGCAAATGGGGAAACACAAGAGATGTTTGAGGAAAAACTGGAGGGAAAGTTGGAAGGAAGGAGAGAGGCCCAGACAATGATGGATGAGTGGAAGCAGGGACAGATATGAAGTTGGAGGGTTTAGGCAAAAGGACATCTAGAATATGACTGGAAAATTGGATCTGCAAGCTTCCTAAGACAAACTCCCTCCAGGCGAGGGAGTACAACTGTGATTGTTGTTCAGTTTGACTCGGCGTAGTTGCTTCAGTTGAACAGTAGAGGCGAAGTGATGCCATAAAAAGACTCTCTCTCACATGAAATGGAGTATTTTCTAATGGGCATTACAACCCCAGTCTTTAATTGAAAGCGTTTGATACAAGGAATGCTTAATATGAGTTTTACATGGATGTTTACATGGAAAGAAATTCAGCTTCTGAAAAAGCACATGTGGATCTTTGTATGTTCAACTTGTGTACCCTGTGCAGGTGTTCCGGGTGGCCAGTGTTTGTCTGGGCAGTCCTCCTGACACCGTCTGCTGGGAGTACAGAGACAAGGACAAGAACTTCCACCGCATGGGACCCCTGACCCCCCAGGAGTTCTACAAGGAGCACGTCAAACCCCTCTACAACATCCAGGACCAAGGTATCCGGCCCCACACACACACACACACACAGAAACAGATGGGCCATTTCACTTACTGTTAGTCACTGTTGTGTGCAGCCTCGTTTCACAATCCCTCTGGGAAGCTGTACAGTGTCTGATCCAGCGTTGTAACATTATGTCCGTAGATCTGTCTTGTGAACGACCCTCGACCCCAGAACCCCTATGGGAAGCTGTACAGTGTTGAGTTCCTGGGGAACATGGTCGGAGGCCGCAACACTCTGTACAACAACCAGCCCGTCCAACTGCTCAAAAAGGCTGCGGCTGAGTCGATAAAGGAGGGAGAGGTAGGTTGGTCGGGTGGCACGTGCATGTGTGCCTTTTGAGCGCGCGAGCATGTATGAAATCATGTCGAGAGCTACTTCACAATTATGAACGTAGTTACTGTTTTTCTCTCCCCGTCCTCTTAGGCGGTGTGGTTTGGATGCGATGTTGGGAAACATTTCCATGGCAAGCTGGGCATCAATGACATGAACGTGTGAGTATAATTCACCGATGCTGCATGGACCTGTGTGGCAGGACTAGGGATGCTCTAATTGCATTGAAAATCCCAATCACTAATTTGGTGATTAGTGTTTCTTTTGCCTCCTTGCTAGGTTCGAAATGAACACCTGCCAAAGTCATGTGCCAGTAAAATCTGTCTTTGGCATCAATAAGGGTCACCTGCCACAACTGGCCAGAAACATTTTGAGATGTGATTTGATTGGTTACATTAAATTCTGTTGCAATTCATGATGAATTACAAACTTGATTTAAGTTTTAAATGAACACACAGTACCTGATCCTATGACATATTTTTATTTTACCAGCCGTTGGCAGGTGAGACACAGAGTTAATTTAAGACACTGCCTTCCCACCTCCCCACCAAATTTGGGTCCAATGGGTGGGGTTTTGTCAAATAATACTTTCCACTGATTGTTTTGAACATTTTTAAATGGCAAACTCCACCTCCCCTGGTGCTCCAAATAGGTTAAATCAAACACTAAGAATTATTTGCAAAACTATTTGACCCATGTCTGCTCTCCACTTGGCCCAGACATTGGGAGAATAAATAAATCCAGCATTACTAACATGGCTTGCGCTAGCTACTTCTTTGTCAAATGCGGTGAGAATGCAGTAAAAGTTCGGGCCTCTGCAATGGCTACATCATTACCTTCAGGAGAGATATCTTGTGTGCAAGTCGTGGTCCATTTATAGAAACTGACTTAATACCTACTTTGAAAAGACATATGAATACAATGAAGTGCAAAGAGATGGTTCAATGTTTAATATTTTTCACTAATAGCAGATAAAATGCAGTGCAGCACATAGTTTGGTGGCAGCACCAAACAGTCTGTATCCCAAGAGTTCTGTGCTTCACAACAGTGGAGAAGGCTGATTGCCAGCAGGTCTAAAATGCAGCGAGACTATCTAACTGCTTACCAGTCGATAAGCACAGCAGTATTTGGCACCGTTGTCTCCGAATGTGTCTGCATCGCATCCATGCGTGCATGGGTAAAACGCGCTTCACGTGATTTCACTTCCTGAGGTGCTGTTCGCTCCCCAGGGGGAAACCTTCCTTATCTTTGCCCTTCACGTGCAACAGCATCTAGCCCCAGTCGCTGGCGCCAGGCCTAAACCTGCCCACTGACCCAAACAGATGTGGTGCCACATGTCTCTCAGACAGATCCTGTTCCTGTGCCAATCATGTGAAGATTATAATTGGTGTGAGGTTAAAGGCTTGATGAAGATCATTAGCCTTGTTTCCACAGTCATGCTCATGAGTTCATCGTTCGCCCAAGCACAAGTGCAGGCCTCAAGAGGATTTTTACTTTTGGCTTTCACAGTCCTCGCACCTTGGGTTTTTAGCTCCTTCCGTACCTCGATTCCAGCGTCATGAGATTTGGGGAAAATTGTATGGGATGATTTGGTATTTAATAAGGACCATCAACTGTCACCATTAAAAACACACAGCCATGTCTTTGCCTTTCTTCTTGATATGGTGGGTATGTAGTGGGCAGTTTGACAATTATATTTATCAAAGTATCATGTGATTTTGTGTGTGTGTGTGTGTGTGTGTGCAGGTTCAACCATGAGCTAGTGTTTGGGGTTACAGTGAAGAACCTCTCCAAAGCCGAGAGGCTGATATATGGAGACTCTCTCATGACCCATGCTATGATCCTCACCGCTGTCACGGACAAGGTACACACACACACACACACACACACACACACACACACACACACACACACACACACACACACACAGATATACATACACGTCCACATCCATACACACTTCTAGACTAGAATGCATATGTACAGTCAACTCATGCAAACATGTTCTCACACACACTCTCACAAGTGTACACACAAGCAGACACACACACATTCAGAGTTTCCCAGGGTTTGTTGCATCAAAGCCTTTCTGTGTGTTTATGCCACTTTAATCGGCTGCAGTTTTTGAAAGTTCTGTCAATTTCCTCCCTTGTAAGTAAGCCCAGCTGTCAGGACACCTCCTCTCTCTCTTTGACTTCTCCGTTTCTTGTCCTTATCCCTTTGTCTCTCTCTCTCTCTCGCTCTCTCGCTCTCTCGCTCTCTCTCTCTCTCTCTTTCTTTCTCTCTCAGGATGGGAAGGAAGGCTATGAGAAGTGGAGGGTGGAAAACTCCTGGGGAGACGACCGTGGGAACAAAGGTGACCTGAGAGACACACACATTCTTACACTATCCCCCTTTCCTCTTTTCACTCTTTTACTAAGGGGTGTGTTTTTTTAAAATTTTCCTTCTTTCATGTGTACAACTTTGCATAGATTTTCCACCAAAACTTTGCTTTAACTTGCTTGCGGTACCAGATGGATGGGATTTACCACATCAGGTACCACTTGGAGTAATCACAGTAACATTTTGGCACTGGTTGTATTGTCCTCTGTTGCACCTATCGGCCACATAAGTAGGCTAAACAACATGGAAAAGTAAAAGTACTATTTAGTTCAGGTCTGATCCCTAAAAACATACGTTCTTTTGTATTAAAGTCTTCCTCCCTCCCCGTCTCTCCGTCACATCTTTCTCACACCACTGTGTCCCAGGGTAATCCATCGTCTTCCTGTTTGTGTCCGTTCAATTAAGAACAGGATTAGACAGAAATGCTGCATTGCTGCCTTATGAACTTTATAATTGGCTGCGTCCTGTTACGCACGCACATGCACACGAGCGCAGCTGCACACACACACGCACTATCAGGCCCTGATAGTCCCTGATAGTCCTCCAGGGACTAGTTTCATAAACGTGGTTATAGAATGATCTAAGCCTTAGACCGGTCTGTAATGGTCTAGTTAGTTTACTCAGATGTAAGACCACTGCACGTGCACAATGGTTTGTGTCCACCGAGAACCTCTGTTTGATCTGTTTTCTTGCTATTGCCAATGAAAATGAACCATTGAAACACTGAGAGGTTAGCTTGTTTTTAATGGAGTAGTGAGTGTTAGAAATACACTGTTTTACCCACAATTAAGTATAGAAATGACCAAATCTAATTGCGTCTTCAGTCAGTTCTCTTCTCTTCTCCTCATGTTGCACACTTCACCTCCTCTTTCTGTCTCACTTTTTCTCTCTCTCCCCTCTTCTCTCTCTCTCTCTCTCTCTCTCTTACCCCCATCTCTCCCATCTTTCTCTCATTCTCTCTACCTCTCCTCTCCATCTCCTTCCATCTCTCAGCGCTTGACATTCCACTGCAGATTATAGGAGAGTATTTCAGGCCAGTCACGCAGTCTCTGGCAACACACACACGCACATAAGCCACACACGCACATATTCACATTTATTTGCTCGAACCCACATACTGCAGTGACTGTTGGGAAAACAAGTGAAAATCCCTCAGCCAAATCAAATGTGTTTCACGCATATCTTATTCCATAAACACCAGCAGATGGGGAAGGCCAGGAGGGCCTCAAGTCCATCCATGGCCAAATTAATAGTTATTGAAAACAAAAGTCCGAGGAGCAGACTTCACTTGGGGATCCGGGGGCTTTGTTTGCTTGACAAATGGAGAGAGGGGGAAAAAGAGACGCAGGGAGAGGGAGACCGGGAAGGAGATCGCAGAGAGTAAACAGAGGAAAAAGTGATACAGGTAGAAAAAGAGAGGAAAGTAGATGGAAAGATTATTATAGAAAGACGACGAGGGAATAAGAGCAACGTTGGAAGAGCACTTGTCATGGCTGTGGAGCAGAGTGGGCGAGAGAAGTGTATATGTAACCTCTCCCTTCAGGCCTCTTTATAGTCTTTCCTACCCCAGAGAAGACTCACAAGAGAGTTTTTAGCCCCAACACCACTGCTGTTATGGCTCCGCTCACTGCACAGCTCATACTTTTACACCGTGTTAGATAAATATTGGGCAATGTGCGCTGAGGTATTTTGTTTCACTTTTGATAGGACGCTTACGAGCCCGAGGTGGCCTCCTTAACACTTGTCATGTGTTCTGTTTGAGCTCACTTCATGAGCTTTCTGACACGGGGAGAAAGAGGCTGTGTTATTTCCTACCGACGTGATGGCTCCCTTGTTAGGGGTATCACGTCGCCGTTGACTGTCAAAATGTGTTTGTATGTTAAAGAGCATGAAGATGTTGATGTCAGTGGTAGGAAACGTACAAAACCTTAGGAGGAGAAGCTTCAATCCCTTTAGGTGTGACTCTGTTATACCAATCACTTCCATTATTTTACCCCATTTGAATTGGAATGTCTTTTTCTTCTACGATGAATTTCTCTGTATGATTGTTGAACGTCGGTGCAAAATAGTGAGTCTAGAAAGAAGCCTTTGCTCTTCTGAGTGACTGACACCAAAACCCGACGCTTACTGTTGACGTTTTAGATATTTTTCTGCCATTAAACTCCATTGTAGCTGCGCTACCTTTGGTCAGTTAACAAAATACTCCACCAAACAACAAAATGGACCCAGGAGTGCACGGTACATCACCAACAGTTGCTTTATAACGGTGTGTGTGTGTGTGTGTTTTTAGGGTGGATTTTTCCTTTAACGAAAATCCGGTTAAACCCATGTCGGAATCAGCGTGTCTCAATTCTCTTTTCTTAATCTAGTGGGATTTATGTGATCTTCTTAGGCCGTCTTGCCCACTTGGCCCGCTTGCTCACAACTCTGCGGTAGCCCTGCATAGCGGACCGCCACCGAAGATGTGCTGCTCCAAACTCTCCTTCTCACTTACATCCCCTCTATTATAAGAGAGGACAGTCGGCCTATCCCTGAAGACAAATAATGACGCTCTATACACACACACACACACACACACACACACACCGGCACACCGACCATGCCACCCAACACGCGGGTTCCAGGAAGAACACGTGAACCCAGACACGCATACCACACAGAGAGCCAGGCAACACGCCATCCGACAATTGCATTCTTGGAAGAACACGCCCTCCCCGGTACGTTGTTTTGAGCTGCGGCACGTTCTTGCGGTCATCGTGACGTCATCGATAAGTCAACTTGTCAGCGGGAGGGATGCTCTCGTTTACTCAACACTGGACGCAAGAGTAAGGGGAAGGGAAGAAACGGAGGGAGAGATGGCAGAGCAGAGCGAAAGAGAGGAACAAAAAGAAAGCGTATTTGCTCTCGAAGATCCGGGGGCCAACTTTGTTACACAAACTGAGTCCTAACCGACGGGAGGCTTCAGTCTCCCCCGTTTCTAGTCCAGGTTTCCATATGTGTCGATACAATATTAGATTTGAGCTGCCCTGTTCCTGCACTTTACATGAAACACGCATGTGCACGCACTTCATTCTGATCAGTTCATTCTGCACGCGGCCACAAAAAAAGAAATCTACTTTATTCTGTCTAAGATTCAATGTGCACTTTCACAACCGCCCCAGATTTGACCACTGTGACCTTCTATGGTCACACACAAACACACACACACTGACAGACACTGTATGTACATGTCCTCCTACTGTTTAGCTTTATCAGGGTGGGAGTGCAGAGTTGATAGTGTTCAGTGCATACTGTAGTGTCTCTCCCTCCTCCCTTCTGCCCGTTGAAACAAAGGACTTGATAAAGTGCCGAAGGAGCTGATAAAGAGCACGCCGAAGAAATGAAGGCGTGTACATACACAAATTGCGTTAGACCGTTTTGTTAAAATGTTATTAGCAGCACTCCCTACTCCTACATTCAGTGATAGAGTATGAGAGTATGGTCATTTTAATCACGGTGTGATTTTCACCTTTTTTCCTAAATCCCAATGTCTCGAAAGAAACAATCACTAGAGAAGGCTGGACTACTAAAAATATCACAGCATTTGAGCTGGGAAATGTTTCCCCAGTGTGCATTAGCAGTTCACAGGACACCATTCCTATGTTAGATGTATAAAACTAGATGTAAGAAAGAGTCATGGCCATGTGTATGTAGCCTGACAGGGTTATTTATCATATTAATGTGATCTCCAGCACACGTCCAAAGAAATTTACCCAAAGTGTCCATCGTCTTTTTCAATCTCATTTATAAACTCCGTCGTCGTCATCATCATTTAGAAATAGCAGATTCGAATACACGGGAATGAAATATATGAATTTGTCTCACCGCTCTGCAGACAGACTTCTGGCATCCACATCAAGCAGGAATATTAGTGTGATCGTTATTGGATTTGAAAGGGGACTGATTACATGCTATTTATCTTAAGTGAACTCATTCAAAGTCATGTTCACCTGTTATATACAGACTATACTGATTGTCGTTTGGCTAGTTCCCATCTCCATTTCCGCTGATCGTGTCTGGATTTCATTTATGACCGATTCATGCCTGCTTTGCAAAAAAAAATGCCATTTTGGATCAGTCAAATAAGAGTTTTGTCATCCTACCTTGAGCTCATTCACAAGTAAAGTCAAAAAGCCCTACAAGCCACCACACCCTGTGATCCAACATCGACCTACTCAGTGCCAGGATGCATTGTGCTCACAATCTGGCACACAGATGTAGTGGATCAGCACCAAAGTTGATTGATTTACAAATTGTGTAATTTTCATTGGTTTTCAGTGACCTGGCGGGGGGTTGTCAGGGTTCCCGCAGCTCCTTTTAAAAAGTCTTAAAATAAACTAATGCAAATTAAGGTAATAAATTGTCTTGAAAAGAAAATTGTAAAGGGTGCATTTAAGGCTGATGGAAAAATTGTCATGTACAGTAGCCTACCGTGAATATTGCTTCCCTAAATAGAAAAAAAAAAACATATGGCAATATGGATTGTTATTATTCATGTGATGTAACTGTGTATTACGGTTATGAATGCTAGGGTTCACTAAATTGTCTTGCCTTTTTATGACAGAAATTGTTCCAAAATTTCTTGGGTCTTAAATTGTATTTATTGAGGTCTTAAAAAGGTCTTAAAAAGCATTGAATTTGATTTTAAAAATGGTGCAGGAACCCTCTTTATGTGTCTATACTGAGTCTGGATATTGATTGTTGTCTTTCCTGTCAATCTCTTTAGGTTACCTGATCATGACTGACGATTGGTTCTCTGAATACGTGTACGAGGTGGTGGTAGACCGGAAGTACCTTTCCGCTGATGTCTTGGACGTGATGCAACAGGAGCCCATTGTACTTCCTGCCTGGGACCCAATGGGAGCCTTGGCATAACGACAGCAAGGTCTCAGCCCCGCCCCGGTCTATTTGACTCCGGCTGGTTTTACCTCTCCAATAATACACCCCCCCGCCCCTTCCATACAGCCTGTCCTTCTAGACAAAATAATAAAGTTTTTGTTTTCTTTTATACTGGACTACCTTTGTCTCTTGTCTGTCTTTATTTCTTCTCATGATTGGAACTTACTCTAATGCACATTTTCAGCCGAGTTGCTTTATTTTTGCTTGTTCTTGTTTCATAAACAAGAGCACGCCGGGACAGTAAGAGAGACCTTTGGTACTGAATCTGAATCAGTCATTTTATTTAATAGTAAACACCCTTTTCGTGTTGAGGAGAGGCCAAAAGTGAGAATTTGACCTTTAGATATGACTTGTGTACTAGATTAATGTTTACGCTGCCCACTCTCCCTCTCCCGTGCGATCCTCTGTTTTTTGGTCCGGTTCATTAAAGTTCATGTCCTGCGCTAGTGGCCCCAGCTATTTTACCAGGCTATCCTCTTGGACACCAGCAGAATAGCAGTGTGATGTGATTTACACTTAGAATAACACAAATCTCCAATAACACGCTATCTTCCCATCCCTTCCTGTCTCTGCAAGCGACCCAAGGTCAGCCAGAAAGTAGGTGTGCATGTATGGACGTGTGTATGTATTTATTTCCATATCTTCTGTTTGTGTCACCCCTGACAGGCTATCGAGGAATGTTAAAAGCAGGAAGGGGTCAAACTTTTAACAATACCCTCTTCTATACAGAACCAGTGTTTTCTGCTGCACATGCAAGCCAAATGAAAAGTTCCTCCTGCATGGGCTTTCCAATCCTTCCTCAGTGACGTTCTCACTTTTCCTGCTTTAAAACACTCCCGTCAAGGAAAGGCTGACCTGTAACCTCCCAGTAGTCGGCTAATCGGCTGAGTTATAGCCGTTCCCTCTTGTAGCATTCCCGTTAAAGCAGGAAGTGCCCGTTTAGCATCCAAGATTCCAAGAAGATTGACGGTTCATTTCTTGGGATAGGGATTATGTGTAGGCTGAAGGTGGATGGGAGGCCAGGGGCATGCCATCTTGTATCAATTTAAAGGGGATAAGTGTGGGATGGAGGTGACGATGGTACATGTTAGAAAAACACAAATAGGAGAATTCAAAGCAGTCACGACTCCTATTATTAATCTTGGATATAAAATAGTCCATGATGATGATGTTGATGATTATATGGTGCATGGCAACAGTAGCTTTAGTCTTTTGGGTTCTTTTCAGCATTTAATTGAAATTCTGGATCAAAGCACACAATGCCCCATAACCAGCAGGTCCTCCAGAAACTTTTAGCATTCATCATCCATTACAAAAAAGGTTAAGGAGCAGAGGAAGAGATCTGAGTCAATGGGAAACAAATTTGGACCAAGCTTCAACTTTGGGTTTCCTTTTTCCACCGCATACCTGCGTGGGTACATGAACCTGCTTTCTCCTTTCTCTGGTTTACACACTCCGTAATGGGGAAGGAGAAGAGGGTTAGTGGAGGAAAGGGGGGAGGGGCTCTTTAGCCTGAGGTGTGTCAGTAAATTTTAATTCCTCTCATGGCCTTCATCACATGTCATCTCCACTCGTACATCTTTCCTGTCACTATGGCATAGGAATAATCCTAAAGGAATTTTCTTAAAATCTACAGCTTACCTTCCTCCTCCCTTCCTCCCCCTTCTCATAATCCTCTACCTCATCTCCCTTCTATCAGTCTTGCTTCATCCATCCCTAGTGTCCATAGGTTGCAGTGGTTAGAGATGTGAAGACAGATGAACATTGTTGGCTCAGTTTGTTGACACCTCCGGAGGACTCGCCCAGCTCTCCTCACCGGATTCAAATAGAGCATCTGCCACAGGAGTGAGGAGTAACCCAGAGAGAGAGAGAACTATAGCCAAACCAATAACTGCATTGCACTTTCTACAGTAGGTAGATAGATAGTACTGTGAGATTCAACTGATAGATTGGTAACACACCCAACAGTTTCCTTCCTCGAAATCCTCCCTCAGAGGAATGGTATTTTCTTTTATCTGGGTGTGATGGAGGCAGGACTACTAGTGTCAACAATCTAGAGCTTAGCTGGCAAATATCCTGTTTATAATATCTCTAGGAAGGAGGAGGGACACAGTTTCCATTGTGCTGTAAAAAATAATGAACAGGTGATGATTTCTTATCAAGGTATTTCACTGTAGTATCTTGGTTAATTCTTATTAATTAGAGCTGGCTCCTGAACCATAGCGTTGGTGTAGATTTTCGATTGATAGAATGCAACATTGATGAACAGCCACATAGCTTGTTAATATGATAACAACTTTTCCTCGTGTTGACATATTGCCCTGGACCTTTGACCTATACCTATACATTAGAAACCTTAAGTGCCTAACCATTCTTTATGATGTGTTTCTTCTATCATTAGAAAAATTGCAGCTTGGATTCTTTTAGATGTTCTTGATAGATTTATGAGCACCAGAGTGACCTTTTCTACACTTTCCTCCGGCTTGTGAGTCTGGATGTGCAGGTGCTCAAATCTCCCAGATAACATTGACCAGTTGAATAAATAACAGTCTTCTCTCTCTAGAAATGAAGGAGTTCACCTTTTCTTAAAGTGTCTGTACCTCAGTTATTATTGGCTTACTTGTTGATCATATAATATTTAACCACTAGTAGTATTAACATAATTATTAATATTCAATACTATAAAATGATGTAATCCTTTCTGAGTTTTTGGCTCCCGATCTACAAATTGAGTACTGTAACTGTATAACTACCATTCTCCTGTTCCTGAAATTTCTTCCACACCTTAGATGAAAATTATAATTGGTGTGAGATCAAAGGTACTGAAGCTTATTTCCACTGTATACAGATGACGTGCAGGTTGTCAGAGCAGCCAGACCCCAGCCTCAGCTCTTACCACAGACCCCAGAACCCCTCAGCAGGCCTCCAAGAGCAGTTAATCACCTCAGCTAACCAGGGTTGGATGGCTCAGAGGGTTAGGAAACCTCTTGTCAAAATGAATAGGCCTACCTACACACATGTATAGAGGGATTCCATATCATAACTACATGAACTTTTGTATCCTTGAGGTAAATCTTTAGGGCGAAAGGGTTCAACGATTTTTCCTTGAATTTGCTACCTTTTGATTATTTTGACACTAGATGTTTTTATCCCTTGTGGCTTTTCATCTCTCTTTTCACCTCTTTTATTATTGGATTTTATCACAAATAATAAATAAATTAATTGACAGGGCAAAGGAGCCAAACTAATGAAATGTACAATACATGAATTGTAAGTAATGTGAGTATGTCCTTTGCATGCATTGCAATACAATGGTAATGGTTAATTTATTCATTAATTTATTAAGTAAACCCTTGGAACAGAAAAACAGGAGGAGCCTTTATTCACGGAGTAAAGCCTATTGCTTTTGAAAACAGAGGTAACAAACCATTGCATAACAAATGAATGCAAATATTCAATAAACCTATTATTTTTAATCAGTGATAATTAAATAATAATTATAATTCAGTGGTATTCTTCAGCCTAGCAACATACCTAAAGTATGAGCGGTGACTTTCGGGTAGCTATTAAAATTTAATAAGCTATTTTGCGGTCACAGGTGTGCGGTTATTGGGTGTTTTACAACCAATCAGGACTGAGGACTGCTGCGGCCCGTTATGTCAACAACATTTTCGGATGAGTAAACTTGGTTACCATGGAAGCACCTGGTGACACTCGAAGCGCATGGCGGAAGGAGCCAGACTCGACATGATCTCCAGAAGATAACTCAAGGTTAATATCCCTGAGTAGAGAATATTTATTTCATCAGCAAACTGCCTCCCGTTTCATGAAACTGAAAGACGTATGAAGGGTTAGCTGAATTTTAGCTAGTTTACCGTAAACTGGCTAAAAAAGACAGCGTTACAAGTTACCCACGACAATTTAAAAAAATAAAACCAAATTGAATGGTTCAAAAAGTTTACATTTTTATTTCGCAGGCCCGAAATTTGCTGCCAGTAATGACTTAATGACTCCTGACTGGACTTCTGTAACTACATACTGCATATAATATTTTAATATGAGTTACTATTACTATGAGCCCACTATTTACTCTCTTCTCTCTCGCGCGTTTGTGTGAGTGCGCATGTGATTGTGTATTCCTGTGTGTTGCAATGGGGATTAACCTAGTACTGCAGCTGATGCTGATTGGAATGACGTCCAGCACTCACACATACTTGTTTTTAAAACAAGGCTGGTATGTGTGTGTGTGTGTGTGTGTGTGTGTGTGTGTGTGTGTGTGTGTGTGTGTGCGTGAGAGAAGAAAGACACATTAAGTGTTGAATGACAGTGTCTGTCTCCCGCTTTTACATCTGTCGCTCACTTGCTGTTTCTCTCTCTGCACACACACACACACACACACACACACACACACACACAGTGAGGCTAAGTAGACTGGATGTACTACTTGGCAGGGTGCCTTTGGCCCAGTAGGTTGCAGGTGGTTGTATATGGGTTAGTTAGACCAGGAGGCAGACAGGCTAAAACGCTACTTCAGTAATCTGTCTGTCATTCTCTCCCATCTCTTGCCTTTTCCTCTCTCTCTTTCACTCTCTCTCTCTCTCTCTCTCTCTCTCTCTCTCTCTGACACACACATTTGCTCTTTGTTGTGACTTTATTGTTTTTGTGTTAATCTATATATCCCACCTTTCTCTGTATATATTTTGCTTTCTTTAACATTTTTCACTGTATTGTTTATGTATGTGTGTGTGTGTTTCTCTCTTACTCCTTTTATAAATATGCATGAAGGAGTCTTGGATTAGGGGCAGTGATCCTTGTCCCTTGCTAAAGCCCAGTGTGTGTGTGAGTGTGTTTGTCTTAACCCAGGCAGAGCAGAATACGGCCCGTTGTAAACCCAGGCATGCGTGATTTCTGTTATTGGGTTTAGGCTGCGTCAATAGGCGACGTGTTGGACACTATTACATGACCAGACAACAAGATACCAAGGTAAGAACATACGGTCTGTCTTTTTATGTTCCTATAATGACATTACCAACAGCTTTGTCACAGATACCATGGATACCATTGCACAATTACTGTTTACTCCGAAGACTTATTAACTATAACTCTATACCTATAATCATCTCTATGAGATATATACACACTTAGTGTTAGATTTGTTGTGAGAGTGTTGTTCTTCTCTATGAGTCCTTTCATATTTGTCATTCATCCTCATCAAGGTCATGGGATGGGACTTTGGACCTGATGTAATCTTTTATTTGGGGTTTATAACAAATTAGAACCTTTCGGATTTGGGGATTATTCATTTAATCTTTTGCATGTTGCATGATGTTTTGACTGCCCAGAATCTAGATTTTGGTATAATAATGTGCACAATACAAGACAAAAGCCACATTATTCTGACCATGCACAGGGACTATATGACAACTGTGACTTTGTGTAAAATGAAACACAAAATATAAACTGGACTATGATTTGAAGCACCTCTCTCTCTCTCTCTCTCTCTCTCTCTCTCTCTCTCTCTCTCTCTCTCTCTCTCTCTGTTGTGATATAAGGTCACAATTTAAAGGAATGTTTCCTTTTCTAGATGTTTGCACAGTGTTTTGCTGGAAAGGCTCAGAGAGGGGAAACCATTTGAATGTCAGTTATTTTACTGATGATTTAGATTGTTCTTATTTTTGTGGGAAGATGTCTGAAAATAGTTGTAACAAGCCATAACCCTCAACCCCAGACAATGCCATACATCACCCATACCTTGATAATCATGTTGTTTGTTGTAATTATGCAGTAAATAGCAATGAAACCCATTTGTTGAATAAATGTTTGCAGCCAAATGCAGCTGGGAAATATCTCTCCATTATGCATTATCACTCCCATGTTTAAGGTTCCTGTCATGGTTGTATGACTGTTAGTTGGTTTGTTAGACTATTACCAAGTATATTTCTTTTTTTTCTTTTTTGAGCAGCAAGAAATGTGGCTAACATTATCTGACACCAACGAACAATAACAACTTGCCATTTAAACACTTCAGACCAGCTGACGGAAAAGCGCCTAAATTGCATTTATTTTTGTGATGTTTCAAAAGTTAAAATTCATTTTAGAGTTGGATGGAAACATAGCTAGTTACAGGACAATAAAACATGCCAAAGTTTTGTTTAGGAAGGAACACCTTTTCATTTTTGTCAGTGGCTTTTGAATTTTGAATTTTGTTTTATTTTGCTAAATTTCCACTTAAAACTTAGTTTTTGCAAATCATGTTGTTAAAGGTGAACGCTGGTGCCCATGAATGAGGCTACTATTATTTGTGTCCTGCTCAACAACGGCCCCCATCGTATTTGATCCCCTGTCGTCATCACAAGCAGTAATCCGCCCTTCGCTGCCATATGTTTTTCTTGAGTGTTGACAAGCTGAGGGGCTGCAGTTCCCTTTAGTGAAGCTTGAGGGTGCTGGTCCACCCCAGGCTTGGCCCAGGTAGGATTTCTATCTGTAATGGATGATTGGGATTGCAGTACTGTTATATGGGAGCTGAAAGAAACTTGTGGTTAGAGGCAGGGGCTAGGATGAGGGAATCTGTCACAGTAATCTTCTCTCCAAGCTTTTTAGTTTTAGAGGAATGGATTTTGTAAGCTGACTTTGGGATGGATTAAATGAGGGAACAGGTTAGATGTTGGTTAAGTGGATGGGGAAAGGCAGATGGGATAAGGTGGACAGAGAGCCCAGGATTGGGGTCAATTTATTTTCAATTCAGTCAGTTCAAAAAGTACATTTTCTTTAAAATGTAAAAAAGGTCTTTATATCAATCTGTAAAGATCTGTAAAGAAATGTAGGATAATGACATTATTATGTGTATTATTCTGTCATTTAGTTTACTGTTTTGTTTTAATGGAGTAAATTCAGAGGATGGATTGAGTGGAAGCGGTAGGAGGAGAGGAAGAGAGGAAATTTGGGTGGACAGAAGGATGACAGGCAAAAAAAAGTTGATAAGAAAATGTGACCACAAAGATTAACAGAGGAAACATTGTAGAGAGCAGTATGAAGAGAGAGAGAGAGGTAGAGAGACAGGCAAACAGACAGAGAGGGGCTAGAGAGAGATTGGGATGAGTCCTCCAACCCACAGAAGGGAGAGTGGTTGTAATTAGAAAGATTAAACTGCCACCCTCAGCTCATCCTCTCTGTGTCTCGTTCTGTCTTGCACTTTCTCTCTGTCCCACTCGAGCTCCGTGCATGTCCATGGAGGTCCCCAATTACCTTTCACTTTTCACTTAGTATATCTTACAATTACAGTTTGTTCACACACACGCACGCACACACACACACACACACACACACACACCTCTCTGCTGAAGTGTCCTTGAGCGAGATACTGAATCCCTACCAGCTCCTGGGGCCCTGTTTACCCTGTGCCCTGTCATCCCTATGGAGTGGGGCCAACAAAGAAAGAATTTTGCTATCGGGATGAATAAAGTATCACATTACATTGACGTGTGTATAGGGGCTTTGCAGTTGCGTCACTAACAACCATGTATGGCGCCATCATGGAGATACAGAGGAAAATTGTCTGCACCCAAATAATGGCTAAATATAAGAAGAGGAAAAAAGAGACCTGAAAAAAAAGATTGTGGTGGTGAATGTAGGAAATTCAGTTATGTTATGAGTAAAAGTGAAGTGTTAATTGTCACCTGGAATCCCTCTATTTATCATTCATCCCATAGTGAAAACTGAAAATGCCTTGCAAATGTCATGTAAATGTTTATATATTGTAGTTATATTCAGTATCTGTGCCATCATGGCCTGTCTCTATAGGCCTGTCTCCCTGGCAACATACTCTGTGTCTGTCTACATCAGCACCTCACAAGGCTCTCTCTCTATTTTATCAAGAATATTTCTCTTTATTTTGACATATTTGATTTGTAAACCAAGAACAGTTCACATTATAATGAAAGGGATCACAATATAACAAGAATAAAGTTCTCAAAATGACAAGCGAAAAAACCTTGATACATCAAGAAAAGACAGAGTAGCCAAGGAGACGACTGTCATCCACTTTTAACAGCAGATCTCAGTGTGTTTATGCTTTTATATGGGTGTGTTTTTGTACATTCTGTGTGTGTATGTCTAGGTCAGGTGGGATGTATGACTGGGCCACAGACAGATTGGCCCCAGACATGGTGAAAGCCAAAGGGGCATAAGTTGGTACTGCCCACCCTTTAACATCCCCCACATCTCCGCCGTTCACAATTTTCCATGTTCTTGTGAAACCACAGCAGAGCAAAAGAAAGTACACCTCTCTCTTTAAAGTTATCGTGTAATTCTTGACCGTTCACCACTTAAAATATGTTTGCATGCACACTTATCAGGCTCGCCTTTAATCTAGGACATCTAAAAGCCAAAACAGTTTTTCTCCTGTGAGGAGTTCCCTCCAAACCGGTTCTGTGGGCTATTTAGCTATTGTTTGTGCAGATGTGGCAGCGATATAGGGGCTTTTAGCCTGGCAACTTAATGCACTAAATGGTTTCCTCCTCTTATGTCTGCTTGCGCTGTTTGTCTTTCAGTTAGCCAGCCCCAGATTGGCATGCTGTCAGGTGGGCATGGGAAGCTGTGGCTCACACTGTAGTAGCAGACAGGACTGATTGACCAAAAAAGGATTTCATAGTTAAGAATTACTGTAGGTATTCAAGTAGTGTTAGTTGTTAGAGACATAGCAACTAGCCAGGCAATAATAAATAATGCGATACGTTTCTTGATCCATGTGGGGAAATTCTCTTCGCTCGCCCGTTCCAGGGAGGTCAGGGAGCACGGTCAGCTATGGTACAAAACCCCTGCAGCTGGTAGGGATTCAAGGTCTTGTTTCAGGACTCTTCAGCAGGGCAGAGTTTTGCTTACACAGCAACCCTGGTTCTCCATTTGAAGGGCAGTATAACCACCAGGCCACCCTGCAGCCCCCAGCCTGCTTGCGGGAAGGAGAATTTCTGGTCCACCCTTTCTGCTTGTTCTTTAATGTCATATCCTTCGGTTCTTTGAAGCAGCCTGAAATTAAATCAGTTAATTTAATAGCATCTGAGGCTGCCACAGCAAAGCAAAGGAATGTTGACCATGCTGACCAGTAGAGATACAACAAGGACAACAAAATCTATTTTCGTTGTTGTGTTATACAATGACATAATGATTAAATTCAATAAAGCATCAAACATCCTCATGTTTTCCTTTGCGGACTTAACAGATTCACCCAAGGACACTTTATTGTATCATTTCCACAGCAGGGGTTGTTTTGTCAGTGGAAGTGCTTCTCATGGGTGTTGACTTCCACGAGGGGATAAGACCCCATATCCTTCTATCTGTCTACACACACACACACACACACACACACATACATTTATACTCCTATCTATTGCCTATTTCCTACTCACTCCCATTTGGATATGCTTATCTTTAGTCCCCAGGGCCAAGTATGATTTGGACCCACTCCCTCCTCTGTTGTTTTAACTTCTTTTTATTACGTAACGAGGTCCGTTCCCAAATGGGTTAAGAGCTACTGAAGACACCAGGGAAGAATTTCTCCCCCGTTACCGATTGTCAAGTGCACGCTTTGATTTAGGGTCTTACTTACTGAAACTATTCAACGTGAATAAAAATAGTGGAACTATAAAATTGATATATCACCTTCCCCCCTTGGTTCTTTTGCCTGCCAGTGTTCAGTGCCCTCTGTGTCAGGTGCTTTGTTTTGTTTTTTTGGCCAATAGAGCTCAGTGTGAGGATTATAACTGTCAAGAGTCCAGAATTCTTCAGAAAAACCCCTGAGTGCTGCCAAAGCGGACTGTGATAAGCATGTTATTTCTCGCTAAAGCCCTCCTGAAGTCTGTACCCCAGAATGCGGGGTGTTGGTTTGTGTTAAAAACAGCTAGGTTAGTAAAGCTGGCATAGAGCCTATAGCTTCATGAGTTACTTTAGAGGAAAAGATACACTGAGCAGGCACCCTTTGGGATCTCTTAGGGATTTCAGAGGAGAAAGCCCAGATAAGCCGATGTACTGTTCATGATCAGGAGACGCGTTCGACGTCCATTGTGAAATATACTCATTCAGCATTTCGTAAATGGCGATAAGGATTACTGTTTACCTGTGTGATTCCAAACATCGGTTATGCAATGGTTATGCGCTGAGAGAGTAATTGTTTGTGCATAAGTCTGTCTCTGCACAAGATACTGTATATGGATGCAATCAAAATACAACTAGTTGTGGGGCTGCTCGAGAGATTGTTTGTGATTCATCTTGGTGATAACGCTTTAGCAGAATGTATTTATTTTAACTCACAAGGCAAGTTGACAAAGAACTCCTTAATTACAGCAATAGCCTTGGGGGAGTAGCTGCAGAGGCACGGACGTCCGCGCACAGTCAGACCTGGGAGTTACCCAGCACTACTACTTTCAGACGCAAGCCCACTTCTCTAAGCATCAGGCTACCACAGGTTTACGTCATCTCTAAAGCACAGTGCCGGACTAAATGCTGAACATACAGAGGTCAGCTGCTACCAATTTATTATTGGAAAATTGAGCAAAGAACATATTTATCAGTTAAAAAACGCATAAAGGGATATATGTGGATACCTTATCCTTGGACATCTAGCATGCAAACAAACGTGTTCATATAAGGGAAAAATAAGAAAAATATCAACAAATATATGGGCAACAAGTGTCAAAAAAGGGAAAAATCTTACCTCTCTGGCAGCTATGCAAAATTAAATGAAGAAGAGAAGTTGAAAGTTAGAGAAGGAAAAAATGGGAGAAAATGGGAGGGGGGAATCAAGATTGAAGGAGAGATAAAGAGCGATGTGAAGGAATAAAGAGTGAGAGAGAAAAGGGGAAGAAAGAGAGAGAGAGTGATAGAGAGAGAGAGAACTCCAGCAGAGCTATACGGGGCAGTGTTTGAATGTGTGTATGAGTGTGTGTGTGTGTGTGTGTGAGAGACAGACGGTAGTGAGTAGCACCCTGACACAGAGCCCCACACCGCCACAGAACTCCTCCACGGTAGGACTTTCCTTCTCTACGGTGTGTGTGTGTGTGTGTGTGTGTTTTAATGGAGTTTGGTCATAAACGTGCTTTGTGTGTGCGTATCACACGAAAACTTCAGGTGTGCTTTCTGTCTGAGCGCATGCATCCATGCATCCATCTGCACATATCTGCATGTGTGGCTGTGCGTCCCTGTGTGTGGCATGTGTGTAAGTGTGTGTGCCAGGCAGTGAGAGAGGGACAACTGGGAGGGAGAGAGAGAGAGAGAGAGAGAGAGAGAGAAAGAGAGAGAGAGAGAAATGAGAGAGAGGTTTGGGAGCTCGGTGGGCAAACACTGTGTCCTGATGTGCTAGTGCGTGCTGCTTCTCTGGCAAGTTTTCACAATACCACGGGATCCTTCAAGTTTGGGGTAGAAGTTGCTGCTGCTGCTGCTGCTGCCGGGTGTGTGTAAGGTAGCCCAGCATATCTTTGACAGCTGCCTGTTATCCTCACTTTCCATCCCAGAAGGTAACGTATCAGACGCATGCAGTGTGATTTTTTTTTTTCCTCTTTGAATTTCGGCGTTCATTCGAATGAATTTTCACACGAAATATGATGTTAACGTTTGCAGTTGAAACTTGCCCTTTTTGTTGTAAAACCTGTCCACTTTAAAAGTTTGGACGTCTCTTTGATATTTTTCTTGCTTCTCCCCTTTCAGTCTATCTTTCCAGTAATCTTGATGTTATCTCCCTACTCTCCCCCTCTTTAACTAAGTCTATTTAGCGGAACGGTAAAGCAAAATCAGACTCCTTGTGCACTAATGACTAGAGTCTTTCAAGTGTACGCCGCACTTATCATTCAGTAGTATGGGTTTTGGAGTAAATCCATACAGAGAAGGAGAAAACTATTCCCAGATTTCCCCAATCTGGTTTTGAATGATTTATATATGTTTGCAGAAATGCTCACGTATATATATATTTTTCATCCTGTATTCCAGTGTGTGCGTGTGTGTGCACATACAGGTCAGATTTAGTATTTCCTCAAGCCATTTGTCATTGTTTGTCTTTCTTCACCTTCCATCTCTCACAAATGTACAATTTCATTAAAAAAATGGATTGAATGTAAGAGAAATGCACTCCATTCTTTTTTCTCTCTCTTTTCCGTCTACACAAAGGTGAAATTCTGACATCTAAAATAATTGCCATGTTTGCCATGTTTATTTTACTGTTTGATGAATGTAGCCATCGGCTCTAATTGGCAAAAGATTTGGATTTATTGGATTTTTTTTTTCTTATCTGTAGTCTAATTACTGCATGTCAAACCCAAAATAACTAACTTTTGTTTTACCTGCTGGCTGATTTATCCAACAGTCAAAGTCAGAGAAAGTTGTTGGTTCTTCTCAGACATACCCTTTTAATCAGCTATTCTTTAACATCTCTACTTTCGTTTTCCATCTTTCAAGTTTTTCTTTCTCTTTCCTGATTTTAAGTTCTTGCCGGTGCCTGTATATATTTTCAGATTTCTCCTCATTATGTGGTTTTGGGTTCATATTCAATATTTGATCTGATAAGGAACGGAACAGGTTATGCAACTGAGAAACGGTGAGAATTCAATAACGTGGAGAAGCTAAATAAATCGCCGTGTCCCAGCAGAATCCCCTCCGTGTTTTTGTGGGCAATTATTTTTGTTGGAGATCCAAGGAGATTTCACATCTCGCCTGGTGTCTCTTTGCTCCTTTAACCCGATGCAGATTAAACTGTCAAGTTACAATAAAAGTGTTGGTAAAACGTGTGATGACACAAAGCAATGGCGCTCAATTTTATTTCACTGGCATGTGATGTTGTGACATACAGAAACACTGAATTTTATAGTCATGGGGTCAGAAAAAAACGAAAAACAATCCCTCTGGCTGTGACTTATCTGTGTGTTTTCCTTCTGTGTGTTGCAGTTTGTCTCGCACCACTGTCCCATCACTGTGTGTCTCAGAAGGGGAGGAGGTTGTGGAGAAGATCCAAGATCCTCTTCCTGTAGCTTCTCTGGCCACGTCACATATCGACCTGCCCTCTCTTCTCCTCTACCCTCCTCCATCTGGCCTAGCTGCACTGCTCTTATTCCTTCCTGCTCCAGTGGACTCCGTCACATTTCCCTCCTTCCTCGTCTTTTCCAGCTGGTCCCATTCTCTTGTGCAACCCCCTAGCCTCCCGCTCCACATCTCCTTCACCTCTCTCAGTAGGACTCGTCCCATTTTAAACTGTCTCTGCACCATTCCCACCCTCTCCTAGCCCTTCTGTTCCCCTGATGGGCCCCATATCAGACAGCAGTGCCACATTCCCTCCATCATCACTGAGAACCTCCCTCCTCCACCCCTAACCACCCGACCAACACTAACACCAAACACAACACCATGGAGACAAAAGAAATGATGATGACGACCATGATGAAGATGGACAGAGGAGAGAATGAGGGCGAGAGGGACAAAGGGAGAGAGGAAGAGGAGGTAGAGGGAGAAGCGGAGGGGACGCAGCAGGAGAATGGTAGACTGATGCTGGCTGATGGCCTCGCAGAGAAAGGACCCAAGACGTCCAATGGTTTCACCACCTCCACCCCTCAAAGCCCCCGCGAGGGGCAAGGGACCGGGGCTTGCTCAGGGGGCACGGCCTCTGGGCCCGGGGGTGGCACCGGGTCCTCCGTGCCACTAGGGGGCCTCAGGACTCTGGTAGTCCAGCAGACCAGCCTGGAGAGGCCCAGGGAGACCTGGAGCAAGAAAATGGACTTCCTGCTCTCTGTGATTGGCTATGCTGTGGACCTGGGGAACGTCTGGCGCTTCCCCTACATTTGCTACCAGAATGGAGGAGGTGAGGAACCAAAGGATGTGTGGAGGACAGAAACTGTGAGAGGAGAAGGATTAGAAGCAGGGTGGAGGGTTGTGTAAGAGGAGCTGACAGATGAGGGTTGTGAGGAGATCACAGAGTAGATGGGGGGGGGGTTGCAGTTGCCTGGCTCCCACCGCCAGAATCCAATCTGATTCACCGTCTTTTTTCACCGTCAAATAATTTATCCATTTATCCTGAATTAGGCAATCATGAGATCGCATGCTAGAGTAAAAGAAGGTTTCCAGTCATTACAGGCACAGATACAGAATGAATCCACTGACTACATATTACAGCCATAATGCCATAATACCAATGACCAATATGTCTAATAAAAGTAGAGCACCATTATAAAATCAGATGGAGAAATGGGACTATCTGCAGTCACTCGTACTCTGTCCCTACTGCAGACAAGCATCTACAAACATCTCAATTAAAGAGGGCACAGACCGATGAGGAATGGTAAGACTACATGCAACAATACATGTGGTTGTTTACCACTGATATTTGTTGGAGCCCATCATGTCTTATGCAATCTAAGGCACCAAAAGGGAAAAATCCATCGGGTGAGTCTCTGTTGTGCTTGGTTACTACACAAGCCTCACCTAGAGGCAAACAGGGTCTCCCTTTCCACTTTTATTGAATTTGCAATAATAAAATCTTTGCAATTTCCTGTGTTCTGTGTGTGTCTCGGGGAGCGAGGCAGAGATGGGGACTGGGAGACACTTGATAGAGGCAACAGTATTAATTGTGGTTTTTATGAGAACGCCTTCAGTCTCTTTCTCCTTGCTTAATAACCTGTCTCCCAGGCAGCTGCTCAATCAACCCTTATCTTTGCTTTCATGTCACAAAGAGAGACGCAAGCAAGCATGCACACTACAACCCGCCCACCCACATACACACACATACAACACACACATAAAAGTAAATCTATAATCAGATGGAAAGAAAAGAAACAGAGAGAGAGATGCGTTATCAAAGCCAGAACGTTAGGCTGGAGGTTTCCATGGATCCGTCTGTCATATCACTGCTGCTTCAGTCCCTCAGCATTTGGCCTTTAATTCTTCTTTCATCACTCCTGAATGTTTAGGAATGACCGCTAAAGGTTTCTGTTTCCTGATTTAGCAAACGCAAAGCCAGTAGTATGACTTTTACAGTCTGAATTTACAAACTATCCCTCTCTGTTTTGTTTTTGTTTTTTTACCATAGCACATTTATACATAATGATATAAAATCGGAAAATCACACAATTAATTTTTTGAGTGGACTATACCTTTAAAGGGTTATGTAAAGGCGATGCTACTTACAATATGTAATGATTTTTATGAGTGTAATTTAATGTTTTTCTGTTTAATGTCAATGTTTGAGAGGGCTTCAGAGACTACAGATGGAGGGTTAGTGGGTTAGTGGGTGTAGTTGATTGTGTTACTATTCCTCCATAACCCTGTTCTCTTCCTCTCTTCCAATTGCTCCCTCCTCTCTCATTATTCCCTCTCTTTCATCCTGTCGCTGTTTCTCTTCCCCCCCCCTTACCCACCATGTCCCTCCACCCCCCCACCCCCCTGTGTTTCCCACTCTCCTTCCTTTCTTCTCCCCTTTCCGCCCTCCCTATCCCTCTCTCCAGGTGCCTTTCTGCTGCCCTACCTGTTGATGGCGGTGTTTGGAGGTGTGCCTCTATTCTACATGGAGCTGGCCCTGGGCCAGTTCCACCGCAGTGGCTGCATCTCCATCTGGAAACACATCTGCCCCATCTTCAAAGGTAACAGGGGGAAAGGAGAGAGGAGAGGAGAGGAGAGACCTGGAGAAGAGGTCGGGACAGACAGAAGAGAAAAAGATGGTGGGAGAGAAGAGAGGAGAGGATAGCACAGGACAGTTAAAGGGATGGAGGAAGAAAAAGAGAAGAGCAGTGACAGTAGAAGAGAGGAGAGGAAATGAAGAGTGTATGCGAGGTGAGAGGAGGTGAGAGAGACGAGTTAGTTCAGAGTGATAGTTTCCACATGGAGAGAGGAGATGATAACATAAGAGAGCAGCACAGAACAGCTAACGCTAACAGGAAAACTGACAGGAAGAGACGACGAAGAAGGACAGTATCAAGTGGACAGCCGGCCCAGAGGAGCACCATCCTGAGGGACAGCTACTTTAACCTCCTCCACCCCTTCAGTACAGTTCCCTTGAAGAGCACCCACCCCCCCCACCCCCATCTTCTTGTAGGTCCAGTGTGATGCGCTGACTCTGTTATGGAAATTGCCACATTTCCATGTTCCAAATGCCAACTGCTTAGAAATTTGATAGTATGTAAATTGTTGTTGTTTGGAAATGTCAGCCACTTACCCAGTGGGAACTTGAATAAGCTTGAAAACACCACTGATCTCCTTAGGAGGAAGATAGGGAGTGATTGAGTGGATTTACTTGGTAACACTGATGTCTCCACAAAATGTAGAGGGAAGGTTTATGACTAAGTATGGTTCAGTTTTCGTCACTCTTATAGTATTTTTGTGCTCATAATGTTGTTTTTACGACAACGTTTTCCCCTCCCTCTCTCTTCTCACCCCCCGTCCCGCCACTCCTTCCCCTCTTCTGTCTCACCCAGGCATAGGGTTTGCCATCTGCATCATAGCCCTCTACATAGCCTTCTACTACAACACCATCATGGCCTGGGCGCTGTACTACCTGCTGTCGTCGTTCCGGCCCACCCTGCCCTGGACCACCTGCACCAACAGCTGGAACACAGCCAACTGTAACCGCTACATGTCCACCGACCACAACGTCTCCTGGTCCAACTCCTCCACCTCCCCCGCCGAGGAGTTCTATACGTAAGTGCATGTAAGTCGGATGTAGACAGCCAGACAGGAGGGAGAGAGGTCCAGAGAGGGAGGACGAGTTCCAGAGAGCGATCACAGGGACGGTTCAGGTCGAAATCTGACTGACTGGCTTGCCTCGCTGTTTTGGTTGTGGAGATATTGCAGGCAGAAGTCGTTGGCGTCTCACAATCACAATCACTTTATTTCACCAAGTACATACAAGAAATATGACCTGGTTAATTGGTGCAGATTAGAAAGGTTCAGTCAGTCTGTCAGTCTAGAGTGGTGTGTGTATGTACTGTATATATGGTTAAATCATATACTAAAAATAGTCATCCTTTATGATGAACTATGTTGTGAAACAGTTACGCTTTTCTTGAAGGTGCCAATTCTGAAAGCACTCTCAGTTCACATTAAATTCACTTTTCAAAAATCTGAACTATCTCTTTAAGTGGGATAGAGGAGCAGGTGGAGGGATGGAGAGAAAAAGTTAGATATAAGTGGATATAAGGGTTTGAAAAAAAGGAGAAAATGGTTAGATAGGAAGAGAGTCAAAGAGGGATGGAAGAAAGTAGGTAAAAGAGCACTCAGAGTCCACTGATTTCTCTCTTTTGTCATATTTATTTTCCTTTCTCATTCAAACTCTGTTGTGCACAAACTCTGTTGTGCTACGTTTTTCTTCTTTTCCAGAAACAAATGAATTGTTCTTACCAGATGACGTACACAAGGGTTGATATTAAAGTAGAAAAATAAAGTCGTAAAAAACAACTTAAATTTACTGTCACTCAGCGGTCAAAAAACCTGTGTGGCTACAAACCAAAACCAAAAACATCATGACAGCTCAGCTCTTATATACCAGCTGATACAATCACTACAATTACTGCCTCAATCAGCTATTTCCACGACCCATATTTCATTATATTTATCCATAACTCATCAAAATAAAAGTTAATATCAAAATCATCATTTTTAAACAGTAGGGGACGAAATGATTGCTGTCATGAAGATGAAACTCACTATGGCATGTTATTGAAGTTATGCGCATAAGTTACTAAACAGCTTTAAGGGGATGTAATGATCTTTTTTTTAATATAAGCCAATGAACATCAGGTAACATGATTCATCCAAAATGCATTTTAGAATCAAACTAGGAGATCGGTTTCACACGCAGACGGGGAGACAGGCAGAACAATGTCTTTCTTATTCCTGAGTGTCTTGGGAGTCTCTGCCCCGCTCCCTAACAGTCCGCTGGCTCACTCTTATCAGCCGCTCGCTAGACGGTGTCTATCTGTCACGTCGACCGAGCCCGTTTCAGGGTTTATCCGTAGTTGACTGTTCCTAACGCGGGTATTAAAAGTAACAAATTCCTCCGACTCGGTCTGGCGCCAGAATTTCCTGTTTTCGATATAACTCGTGTCTCTCCTTTTTTTATAGTCCCGGTTCTGTGTGCTTAACCCGCTAACCTCGCCATTCATTTCCCTTGACTGCTTTTATGCCCCGTGTTGCAGTCAGCCTGCTCTTATTTGTGCAAACAAACGTGTAATAAGAGTTTATTGATATAAATCCGCTATAAAGTCAGTTTTATGCCCTTTGTTCCCTTCTGTCTTTTTTCCCAAGTGAACTAGTCTTTGCACATTTAATCTCGTGTCTGTTTGTGTGTGTGTGTGTGTGTGTGTGTGTGTGTGTGTGTGTGTGTGTGTGTGTGTGTGTGTGTTAAGGGATCAGGTTCTATGAAGACTTATTTTCCACTCCTCTTATTCTGTTTATCACCCCTTCTCCCCCGCCTCTCTCCCCTATTTCCCTTCAATTTTTCTTCCTTCCCTTGTACCTCCTCTCCTGCGCTCCCCTCCTTTTTATTTCTCCACTGCTGTTCTCTTCTATATCGCCTCTCCCGCCTTCCCTCCCCCTATTTTCCCCTTTCCCCTCTTCTTTTCCTTTTTGTCTGTTTTCTCCTTTCCCTAACTTTCTCTTATTTCCCCTGTCACTTTTCTACAATCTCTACAACCCTTCCCTTCCCTCCCCCTTCCCTTTCCTCTCCCTTTCTCCCTCCCTCTCTCCTCGTACGTCTCCTCCTGCTTTTCCCCACTCTCTATGTCCCCCATTTCCTCGCTGATGTTTCCTTCTGCCTTTCCATATCTGGTCCCTCCTTTCCTCCCTGCCCATGATTCCTCTCCTCTCCTCTCCTCTCCTCTCCTCTCCTCTCCTCTCCTCTCCTCTCCTCTCCTCTCATCCCTCCCACCCCCTCTCCTCCACCCAGCCGCCAGGTGTTGCAGGTCCACCTCTCCCCAGGTCTGCACCAGCTGGGCTCGGTCAGCTGGCAGCTGGCCCTCTGCCTGCTCTTCATCTTTACCATCGTCTACTTCAGCATCTGGAAGGGAGTCAAGACCTCCGGAAAGGTAGCTGCACGCCTGGCAGGGGGTCAGTCAGAGGGGAGAGGATGGGTGGATGAAGTCAGGGACACAGAGAGATGTTGGGTGGTTCACCTGTCATCTCTCCAGTACCGACAGTGTTGAGGTTCCCCCGAACAAGAGCACCTAACGCTACATGTTCATACTAGTTAAGAGAGTGAGGAAGAAATTGAGAAATAGTGCACACCCTTTTTTTTACTATACTTCCCAATTTCCCCTACGGCATCACTAGAGTTACATCTTATCTTATCTTATCTGAACATTAGCATTGTATGCCATTGTGGTTGTATCTGTCCTTGTAAAAGTAATAATCAATGGGATGGAGGGAAAGATGGATGGCCCAGATACAGCGAGGGAGTGAGTTAAGGAGGGAGGGATAAGGAAAGAAGGATGTTGGCCATATACAGTACTTCATCTGTGGGTTGTCCCTCCTCCCTGGTGTTGGTGACAGCTACATGCTCCTTGCCCATGGGGCTACAGACCATACTTAATGTGCTTTTCCTCTTTCTCGTCATGAGGTGGTGTGGGTGACTGCGACCTTCCCCTACCTGGTCCTCTTCGTGTTGCTCATCCGCGGGGCCACTCTGCCTGGGGCCTGGAGGGGTGTGGTCTTCTATCTCAAACCTGACTGGGAGAAACTGCTCAGCACTACAGTAAGTCGGTCCATCAAATTCAGCGAGACATTCTTTGAATTCCAGTGATATTGCGATTACCAGTATTTCTTTCTCCCATCCTACACTATTTCTCAATTGCTGCCTCACACGCTTAGTCCACATTTAGTTTGTCTCCCCCTTACTCCCCCATCGTTCTCCTTGTCTCCCCACTTCCTCCCTCTTCATCTCTCTCCTCCCTTCCTTGCACCCTCTCCAAGGTGTGGATCGATGCAGCAGGCTCAGATCTTCTTCTCTTTGGGTCCGGGGTTCGGCGTGCTCCTCGCCTTCGCCAGCTACAACCCGTTCCACAACAACTGCTACAAGTGAGAATGAAAGGAGGGACTCTTGTACAGATCAGATCTCATGACACACATAAAAACATGGTTGTAAAACACTGACCCTACTATGTTCTTTCAGTGTGATTTCTGTGTTCTGATCATAATAGACCACATCGTCTGTACTTGATCTGAAAATGCGTCTACATTACTTTCCCCCTCTGTTCTCCTCAGTCTCTTCACGATTGTTTTGTGTATCATGACTAGACTACGTCCAGTCTATAGAATTTTGATCACAAGGTTAGTCTGAATAGGGTTAGACCGATATATTGGTTTGCCAATATACAGGGGTATCAGATTTCGGCCCGTCAGTGATATGATGGAGGTGTGGATATGATTTCTTTCAACAGCTTCGGGGATGTCAGGCTGTAAAACTTGAGGAACTGCTAACCCACCGAAAATAATTTCATCAGTATGGTTTACAATGAAGAGTTTTAGTGTCCCGTGATGGTCGAAATGCTTTTTCAGCAGCTTTTCCACCCTCAAGAATAAAATCAAATCAAATCAAATCACATTTATTTGTATAGCCCTTAATCACCGTTACAGTCCCTAAGGGCTTCACAATGCCCAACATGTGAAAATAATAAATGATTAGTACACGACATCCCCCAGCCTTAGACCCTCACAGAGGACAAGGAAAAACTCCCACAAAAACCTTATTGGAAAAGTGGGAGAAACCTTGGGAGGGGCTACTCAGAGAGGGATCCCCCTACCAGGACGGTTGGGCGTGCAATAGATGCCGTGTTTGGGCAAACAGAGTATACACAATATATGAAAGATACTGATACAAAATATCAGCTATCAGCAGTTTCAATACAAAAATATCAGTATCAGTCTTATATTTATCCATATTGGTCCAACCATACGACTGACGACCTCCGAAGCAGGCTGGCATGGTCCAATAGTCTAACGAGTCTAAATGCTTGAAGAATAAAGAAGCGTAAAAAGATTTTTCCCAGACCTCGTCCCTAAATCTGTCTTCCTCCCGCTACCCCAACCCTTCCTTTCTCCCTCCCAGAGATGCGTTGGTAACCAGCTCTGTAAACTGTCTGACTAGTTTCCTGTCTGGCTTCGTCATCTTCACCGTGCTGGGCTACATGGCTGAGATGAGGCAGCAGGATGTGGACACCGTGGCCAAGGACGCTGGTAGGACACCACACCAGCATCGCCCCGAACAATCAGTCCTTTACTCAATTTGGTCCTCAAAAAAGTTTCAATAGCTTGCTATTTTGCATCCCGAACTGAATTAAGCTCAATGCTGACTGAGAGGGATAGAAAATGGCGGATTTGAAATCGCCACAGGTGGGTGCTTTGACATTACGTGAGCACAAAAAGTGTTAGTTTCTTCAAGTCAAATGAAGTTCAAGTTAATAAATCACTCAATCCACACTAGTCTTTAAGGCCGGGGCTGGAATATCAGTTGAGATCTAAGAGAATACCTTTTTCACCAGGCGTGAGTTTTTGTCCCAAGAAAAAATCTCTCAACCTGCCCCCCCTACCCTCTCTCCCTCTTTCCAGGACCCAGTCTGCTGTTTATCATCTATGCGGAAGCCATAGCAAACATGCCCGCTGCCACCTTCTTCGCCATCATCTTCTTCCTCATGATCATCATGCTGGGTCTGGACAGCACGGTTAGTCTCCAAAGATGATTCGTTACCCCACCTGTCGTACTCTCCCAAATTTGCTGTCGCCCCAAGTTTCCAGCTCCCCTCTCCAACCCTAGAAGCAGCGGTCGCATATTTGCCTTGTTGGTTCTTGTTTGTGCGTTTGCCTGTTGTAACTGGTATTATTTGTCCTCGCTGTTCCATTTTGGATAAGGGCAACGAAAACACACTGATAGGACTCTCGTATCAGCGCTGTGTTGTGATCTTGTCTCCTGTAAGCCTGTGTTGATCCGCTCCGAGGCGGCCAGCTGGAGAGACCTGTGAGGCTGTTATCATGTACTGATAATCAGAATCCACACCGGCGTTGTTATGCTCATCTCTTCTATGACCGAGGATATTACTGCAAGCCTTCTCGGTGTATGTGGATTTGTGTTGGATAGCCGTGACATTCGCTCTCTTCAGATGTCTCTAAAGGCGATAATGCAACGCGGCAACTATAAGGGCAATACCGAGCCTCTTGTTGTCACTCAACATTTAAACAGATTCTTCGTTGTGTTTCCTGTTGCTGAGAACATTGCCCGTCTATTTAGACAAAATAAGTGATCAGTGTTTCAGCCTTAAACAGCCTTAATGCCTGCCTTTGCAGTTCGGCTACTGTCTTCTCTCTCCTACTCCCTCTTCGGGGTCCTTCCGCTCATCATCCCTTCCTTTCTCTCTCTCCTTCCTCGGTCTCTTCCTCTCTCAGTTCGCAGGTTTGGAGGGGGTGATCACGGCTATGTTGGACGAGTTCCCTCATGTCCTGGCTAAGAGACGGGAGTGGTTTGTCTTAGGCCTGGTGTGTGTTTGCTACCTGGGGGCTCTCTCCACACTCACATATGTAAGTTGAACCACATCACAGACGGGTTACTATCAAAAAGGGAGGGAGCCAATCACACGCTACTGCTCGTCTAGTTAGATGTGTGATCAGTAACATCATCTACGAAGATACCCAAACTCAGCATCATCACGTCATACACACTTTACGATTTACTCTAGGAGTAATTGGCAACTAATTATCCCCTTGTTTCCCACCTCTCCTTGTGCCCCTCTTCCTCTTCCTCTTCCTCTTCCTCCTACTCTCTCTTCCTCTGTCTCCTGTGTCAGGGAGGTGCGTTTGTGGTGAAGTTATTTGAGGAGTATGCCACGGGCCCTGCGGTCATCACTGTGGTCCTGCTGGAAGTCATCGCTGTCTCATGGTTCTATGGTAACTACTGGCGATGATGATGATGATGATGATGATGATGATGATGATGATGATGATGATGACTCACAAAAAAACTTGAGGAGTTTGAGGGGAAGCCATGTTTTAAGCAAGTTCTGTACAGAACAGCAGTACAGTGGTACTTACTGCCTCAGCCTCTTTCAGTCCCACAACCATGTGTGTGTGTGTGTGTGTGTGTGTGTGTGTATTTCAGGTACCAACCGTTTCTGCAATGACATTCAGCTCATGCTTGGTTTCTACCCGGGTTGTTTCTGGAGGATCTGCTGGGTGGCCATCTGCCCTTGCTTCCTGTTGGTGAGTCACACACACACACACACACGCACGCGTGCACACACATACAAACACACATACTGCCGGGCATACACACATAGAAGGGCGCCAGGTTGTCTCAAACAATGGAAGGAGCAATCGGAGAACAGGAGACAAAAGGAGACTATAATATTTAAGGTGCATCTGACCCACTGCCAACTGGGGCAACATCACTGACTGATGGAGTGTAAAAATAGAGGCAGTCGTCTACTTACTTGAGTGTTAGAGAGCTTTATAAAGACATCCACATGTTTGGCCCTTTGCCATAGCTGACGTCTTTGTCTTTTTCTGTCCAGTTCATCATCATCAGTTTCCTGGCCTTCCCTCCAGAGGTCAAGTTGTTTAACTACCACTACCCAGCCTGGACCACTGTCCTGGGCTACTGCATCGGAGTCTCCTCCTTCATCTGTGTGCCTGTTTACATGATCTACCACCTGCTCCATGCAAAGGGCACATTCAAACAGGTACTGCATTTCCTTTCCTTCCCTTCCCCCCTCCTTCTGTCCCGCTCCCTCCCTTTTCTCTCCCTCAGAGGGCTTACCCAGATCCTTCCTTGACCTTTGGACTCTGATTCCCATCCCTCCTGACAGAGGGCTTCCCTCTGTCCTCCCACCATCTCTCATGTACTGTCAGTCTCTGTGCTCAGTCCCCTATGGTCTACCCTCTCCTGTGAACAGGTGACCAGATGCCATGATCAAAGGAGCAAGGAGGAGGTAGAGGCCAGAGATTAGCAAGAAAAAATCAGCCATGACGACTTCCAGGCCCCACGGATCTCACACATACACACATATAGGGCACACATGCAGTCATGCGCGCTCACAAGGGATACATGACTGCATTACATAATAACACAATTTTAACACACATACTTAACACGTTACAACAAGGATAAGCACTTAGACCGAATCCTTCATAAGCCAATCGTACCTAATCAGGCACACTTTATACAAATACGTGCATGTGCACACACACACACTGCATGGCCTGTGTAGACTGTCGCGTTGCCAGAGTGGAGAATAAAGTCTCGTGTTAGAGATGACAGAGGAGATAGAGAGACATCAAAGAGACTGGTAGACAGTACTTCTCCTCTACTGTTGAAACTGCTGCCAGTGCACACAATGACACTGACACACACTGTCAACATGCAGGAGGTGTGGTTTTGTGTGCACGTGTGTGTGTGGAACGAGGGAGGTCGAAGAGCAAATGAGGCCGGACCAGATCAAAATGTTCTAGCGTCTCTTTGCCACGTGTCTCGTGTGTGTGTATGTGTGTGTGTGTGTGTGTGTGTGTGCGTCATCTGTTTGTTCACTCTCACTGCAAAGCACAACATTTTTGCTAATTTCACCAAACCTTGAGTTGGTCTTCATCAGGTGTGTTTGAGACAATACCCTTTAAATAGCTTGTCTGGACATCACATGGTCTCTGCATCAGCATACAAATAATAAATGACAAATGGTGTATAATAAAGTAAATAATAGTATAGTAAATAATAAATGATAAATGGTGGTACCTCCCAGTGTCTGGATGACTCTGATGGCATCTATAATGTCTTTGAGTCCTGACCCACACACCGTGAATTTCAAATCCCGTCTCGTCTTTGAATCATGCAAATATTGGTATTTATATCTGAATGTTATGTTGTTTCTATGGTGCGTTTTGTATGTTTGTGTTATTGTGCTTGAGCCAGTCTGTTATCTTCCTTCAGTCAGTAATTTATTATCTGCATGCAGAGACAGGTGTGACTTTGCATGCGCTGTTCCAGTACAAGATCGTGTGATGATACACCTGACAAACACCAGCTTGTGTGCAATAGATTTTGTGGAGTAAGAACGTTGTGCAACCCTACTTTGAGTTTTGCAGTTGAATCTTCGTCCTTTACCGCTGAAATAGGTGAATGTACGTATCACCTTTGATTTACTCATTTGTTCACTCTCTCCCTCTTTCTGTCTCATTATTTCTGTCTCTCTGTCTTTATCTCTCTCTCCGCACAGCGTCTGTTGAAGAGTATCACCCCAGAGCCCAGCAGTGAAGCACACAGAGACCTCATTGTCACTAACGCAGTCTGACCTAACCCTGACCCCAAGAAGGTGCCACTATAGCCACCTAGAGCGCCCTCTTCTGGACGTACTGCAAAACTACAGGAAAAAGGGGGCTACCTTACGCCATCTCTGCCTCTTTTCATACATCTCTTCCTTGTTTTTTTTGTATTTTCTTTTCACACCCAAGACTTAAAGTAGATAGATTTGAGATAGAAAGAGATAGAAAGAGATAGAAAGAGATAGCTTTGCCGTGCAGAACCAGGCCAAAGTGGTTTCCTTTTGAATGAGTTCTGTGGTGTTACTAGTTTCAGTAACTCTAGCATCCATTCCATTTATAAGTGTTATTTAGTTCATCTAGTGACTGCCTTTGTTTTCTGGTTCTACAGTTGCATATATTATTTCATTTTATACAATTATAGAAAGTTCACTACAATCGGTGTTCATTTAGACGATATAACGTGTACTCATAAGCAGACGCTGCTGAGCATATGAATCATTTTCATTGACATAAATGCTGTATAAACGATATAGTTCCTGAGTATCACAATGGATTTATATTTTAGATGGAGTCGACCTACAACCCAATCTCACTGTTTGTAGTTGTATGCTGTTATGCTGTTAAGTTATGCATTCTGACACGTAGCAAAATTCAGGTATCTTTTTACATCTGTTACTGAAGCCAAATATATAAAGATATCTGTTGTTATGTTCATATTTCTACAGATACTTCAATAATGTAGCTGTCATTATGTCATATGTCCACTGTCAACCTGTGTTTAGCTGGTGGCATCTTGGAAGAAAGAAGCATTTGCAATGGGTTCCCTACACTGTGAAGCACTGTCTGTGTCGTTACATCAACGTGTGTGTGTGTGTGTGTGTGTGTGAGAAAGAGAGTTGTAATGTCCAGTGGAAAGAATAGGTCACATAGACAGAACCAACCATGTGTAATCATCCTATTATTGCAATATAAGTATTTATTTTATAAAGTATCATTGCCGTCAAAATGACATTCTATACTTAGTTTATATCACATACCATGAGGTGACGTAGCGCTGATGGTTTTTTATTAAGCATATTGATGTTCTGCACACCACGGTCATGTTGCGTAATAGTCTGTAATAGAAACCAAATATGGATCAGAGCTAATAACATCGTCATCGTACTCTCATGTATATGTCTGAAAATCAGCAGTATTTGTCTTTACTTTCTACCAAAAATTGGTGTGCGTGTGTGTGTGTGCGTGCGTGTGTGTGTGTGTGTGTGTGTGTGCGCATGTATCTGTGTGTTTAGGAGCAGAAGTAAAAATATGGCGAGTACTGTACATGTACATGTGTATTTACTAGTCAGTCTGGTATTGGTGTAATCTATTCTGTGAATACCTGTCTCCTCCCTCTATGAACGTGTGAACGTGAGTGTGTTTAGTGCTCGGTTGTGTGTATGCGTACATGTTTGTGCGCGCATGTGTGTGTGTGTGCGCGCATCTCGGCTAGTGTCAGTGCACATGTGAGTGCGTGTCGGTATGGGTGCTTGCATGTGTGCACGTGACAAAAGCAGTAGAGGTGTTCAACCACTTTATGTCAGTGTGTGCATGCCGTGATGTGTGTGTATACCGTACTTCAAACGTGTGTGCGTGTGTGTGTGCGTGTGTGTGTGTGTGTGTGTGTGTGTCTGTATTGTGACCTGTTGTCTTGTTACCTGCCAAAATATCTTATGAAAGAAGTAACTTCCCCTCTGCCTCTCTCTCGTACCTCTCAAGCTTATGTAAGATCTATGTATGTCAGTAAAAGATTGTACTGGGAAATAAGCCTGTATAAAGATATATAAATATATACAAAACAACAGATAATAAAGATATATGGAAATAAACAATACCTCCCACATGGTTATGGGTCGTTTCTTTTTCTTTTTTGGTCCAGATTTCTGACACATTATTTGAAACCTTCACACAAACCACTTTAATCTGTTTGTATTTATTTTACCTTCAGGGAGCCAACATACTTACCGTTGCACATGAAAGTACACCTCTTCTGTCTGTAAGAAGCACTCCACTCCAACTTACAGTCTTTACATAATGAAATACAAATTTAAAAAAATCACTCATTTCAAAACCTAAAACTACCTTATGTGCTTGAAACGCTGTGAAAGACAAAAAGGTGCTGGACATGACAGCTAAAGGAAGGCTAAAGGAAACCTTGTTTGTGTCACTGTGTAATAGAGCACAAGCATACTGAACACAGAAAAAAGTATGAATAAAAGACATAATAGTATTGATTAATGCTACATGGGTGTGATAGTTGTGCATGCAGCGGCAGCAGTTAAAATGTTGCTTTATCGTGCCTCAACTTCAAGAAACAAGACAGAAACCAACAAAACAGTTCTGCAACATGCTGACCTGCACCACTATCGACCTGCAGGGATTTTTTATCTGGATGCATTTGAATGACTGAGTGCTTACATATAAGTGACAGTTTTTGGGCAATGTAGAAGGGCAACACGGTGAGACCCAGGTGCAAAGAATGACAACAATAATCCTATTGGATTAAAGTAGCAATGCTTTGACCCCTGGCACTGGAATCCGTCAGGGTTGCTCATGAAGTTGCTCTGTTTTGGGTCACGTTTGGTCCCACACAATAGAAACTTTCCAGAGAATAACAATATAGCAGCCATGTGTAGTGACGGCATTATGAGCCGCCAGCTCAGATCGGGCCTACGATTCATCATACAGGGACAAAAAAGCATGTAGTGTTTCACCCGATGCTACACATTTGAAAACAATTTTACCCGTTTCATTTATTAAATTGCGTGTACAATGCATTCTGAGTCGACCGATTTAAAAGGAGATGTGATGTGAATTAAGACCCACGGTGATCAAAGCTTCAGCAGAGGTGACATCATGTGTTGCGTTGCTGGCTGTCCCAACCTGTCGTGACAATTATTGTTTCTCCGTCAAACGTGCGTGTGCCTGTGTGTGTACGTGTGACGATTGGTTTCTTGTCATCAAGGATTAATCCTGCAGTCGATAGCTGAAATCCGCAGCTTCAGCAAACATCCTTGTGTGTACACACACACACACACACACACATACAGACAGGGAGCAGAAAATGAGATCCACATTGTGCTCAGTTTGACAGTGTTTGACTCCAGTATTGCTGAGTGGATGGTTTTCAGCACACACGGCTCCATCTCTGCTGTAGCCTAATGTACAACAGATGTATAGCATATATGGCCAGAGACTAGATCCTGAAGTCGTGCAAGAGAAGTGCGTCATCATTTGAGCGTACAGCTGTTCCACTTTTTCTTATTCTTCCACTTTGTGCATGGAGACGCACATCGCCCCGAGCTTCTCAAGCTTTGAAAGGAAGTTCAAAAAAGACACTGTTTGGTTTAAATGCGCCTGCTTGGATGTGCACACACACTCATGTGCATGTATATACTGAGCTAGGGGGTTCTCCTGTGTGTGTGTGTGTGTGTGTGTGTGTGTGTGTGTGTGTGTGTGTGCGCACGCTTTATTGTGGCAATTTCCTCTGAGCTCCCGTCTCCTGACTGACGGACACATCCTGTGTTCTCTGTCTGCCTTATCGCTACGGATCTATATTAAACACCACAGCACAGCCAGCGTATCCCTACACCTCTGCTGTACCTGTCATCTCAGCATCTCCCGAGCTGCCTGCCTGCCTGCCAGGCTCTCTCACTATCAGGCCTTCTATCAAGACCTCCCGCTTATTTCATCTCTCTTTCCAACTCTCATATCACCCTTTTGGTTTTTTAATTTCTTTTATTCATTTGGGGCAAGCCAACCTGGGATCTCTGTGTGTGTGTGTGTGTGTGTGTGTGTGTGTAGGTCTCCACCTTTTGTTCATCAACACTCTGACAAGCTTCCTCCTACTATGTCTAATGGTCAATGTCATTTTGAGGAGACCCACATGGGTTTTGTTTCAACCCTCATACTTCATCGCAGCAGTTTACTTTGATTTATCACTTTTCAGACAACAGCTGAGTTTGATCTTTCAACTCTCTTTCTCTATCTCTCTGTGTCTCCTCCGTTTTTGGTGTAAACATTTTTTTTTCTTCACAGGAATCCAGCAGGTCGCTTTTTTTATTTGAAAAATCCTGGCATTTACCTCTCTCCCACGCTCCGTCTGTCCTCTTCCTGTCTCTCCATCTCCTCCTCTGCCCAGCCTCCCCGCTGATCCTCCGATACTGCAGCTGCCTCTGAAGAACAGGAAATGAAACTCTTTTTTTCCTCCAATCCGTCGCTCTTGCTCTTTATCAGACCGAGGCCTTGATTCCCAGCAATGGCCGTCTCTCACTCCCCTAATGAACTCATTTTGCACGAAGGGAGAATACCATCTTATCTCCACAGACTAGCCCCTCTTCTCTTTCTCTCTTTCCTCCGTTGCTCTCCTCTCCCCTTGCCTCCTCTTGCCTCCTGAGTCCATATCATTGTTGCCAAGACACAGTGAGAGGTCTGTTGATCTTCTCATTACAGGCATCGGGTTGAGAGAGAGAGAGAGAGAGAGAGAAAGAGAGAGAGAGAGAATAGATAGACTAGTAACTAAAAGCTGTGCATTCAATCAATTGGATCCAAGGCTGACATAGTATGAAAGGGTGTGTATGGTTTTAAGTGTGTATGGCATATGACATGGGACCATGAAAGTATATGACAGGAATATATAGAATAGAATAGAATAGAATAGAATAGCTTGGTCAGCCATTGCGGCTTGACTCATGACCTTTGCAATAACACTCTAGCTGCAACCTCTCCAGGTAAACCTCAAGGAAAAGTCAGATCTGTCAGTTTCAGAAACGCGTTCTACTTTAATAATGACACAGACATTTATCTGGTGATGTGGTTTACTAGCTGATGTTTTAGGTGTGTTCACAGTAAATTTGTGATGGATAAATGTGTCAACGGTGTGTTCATTTTCTTCATTTTGGGATGTGACCGACGACGAAGAAGCCGTTCCCAGAGTCTGCCTTCGGCACAAGTGTATCCTACCCAGGAAGTCTGACCTCACTGTGATCACACCCAGAAGATGACATCACTGACAAAACTCAAAGACAACACGAAAGGGGCAATTAACAGCTCATACTTGTGGCCTACTGTATAGCCCTATTAAATAACAAATGAACATCGGCAGGATGGTATCACAGGCATGAAAACTTGAAAATGGTGTTTCTGCCCTCTTGGTCTCGTCTCGCTGCGTGGAGTCGTTTGCTCATTTATTTTGTAAATGAGTAAACCTGAAATACAAGGATCTTGAAGTGATCTTCAACAACCAACTTCTGTGCAAGACCCGCGTCACAGCTACAACCTACTGTATTATGTCCTCTCCAAATCAGACCCTTCCATAGCAATAGCACAACCGGGCTCTGTGTCCGCCATCCGGGTTCTAGTCACTTCAAGGGAGGTGCACAGTGATACCTCGAGGCCAGGATCCAGCTCTAGGCTCCAGCCCTTCACTCTGGGTATAACTGGGTGCTTAGTGCTCTTTCCCCCTGCCAGTGACTTGGCCGTGGCTCGATCCCTTCATGACTCTTCTCCCTCCTGGCTCCCCAGTGGTGGAATGACCTTCCCACCCCCTGTCAGGGTAATAGAGTCACTCCCTATGTTCCAGGCTGAATGCTCGTCTCCTAAGGGAACGCTTCAGCTGCGCCTCTCCCTTACTTTCCCAATCCGCCTGAAAATGTCTCAATTCTGTGCTGATTGGTTCTTTCTAATTAGGCTACCTCCCTTATTGTGGATACTTTTGTTTTTTTTAACTCATTTTACTGTTTTGGAGCTATTGTTTTATCCCTTGCGGCAGCCGCTTCCTGGTAATGTTGGTGCTACATGAATAAAAGCATCTGCTGGTGCTTTGCTGTATCGTTCTGAGTGCCGCCACTCTGTATGAGTGTCTCTTAAGTGCCTAAAATATGAAAGGCAATGTCTGTTGTTGCCATAGCAGTCAGACAGTCTCTTCCCGGGGTCCACACAAAACAGGACATTGCATAGAAAATTACAATGCATTACCAAAAAAAAGTATGATAATAAAAATCATAATACAGGGAAACTAATGACCAAGATAAAGAGAATTAGATGGCTAGGAAGAAAAAAGAAAATAAAGAAAATGACTACGAGTCATGGTTGGTAATGGCCACTGTTTGGTCTGTTTTTAATGGGTTCATATCACCCTCTATTGGCTTTAGAGAGTACCATGTTATCACAACAAGAATACCTTGTATTGACAGGAGCTGGCCACTAGGTGGACTAGAGCTCCATGGAGAGGAGAGACGACGAGGGTGTGAACTGAAGGATGTTTTAAATTATTATTATTATTATTATTATTATTATTGTTATTATTATGGGCAATTACATAACCATTGATTTACAATTGCCTACTGTCCTGGGTCAGACAAGACTAGAATGAATGAGTGAATGAATATCGAGCAACAATTTGACTCATGTTCTTCTGTTAATCTTTCCCATACACATACAACATATACACAACCAATCTCTCTCTCTCTCTCTCTCTCTCTCTCTCTCTCTCTCTCTCTCTCGCACACACACACATCAGTAGGAGATCCAATCCCCTGTGGAGAGCAAAGCTTTAATTACAAACAGGATTGACTCTAGTCCTATTGTCTCTGTCTTGACATTAAGACCCAGAACTGAATCATCCTCTACTCTAATCCTAACTCGTTTTCTCCTGCTCTCTCTCTCTCTCTCTCTCTCTCTCTCTCAGTCCCTCCCTCTCTCCAATGTGGTCTGCATCCCGTCGACTGTCTCCCCCTCCCTCTCTTCGGCTCTCCTTGCTCCTCTTAATGAGTGTAAGGGGCACTGTGGCCTGATGTGGTTTAGATACTGTGTGAGTAATGCCTCATCAGATCAAGAGATGAGCTCTTCTTCAGGTAGAGTGGAGCTGGTCTATGAACCGTGTCAACCAACGGGCTGTGACGTGAGCTGCAAGGTATATGCGCGCCCACGTGCACGTACACGCAAGCACATGCACCATTTGTCACCACTCTCATTAGAGCCAGCATAGAAACGGATTCATTTACAGGTAATACAAACTCAGTGGTGTCATACTAATCACACACACACATAAGCACAAATACACACACACACACACACACACACACACACACACACACACACACACAGTATATCAGGCCTAACACGCTACACCCAAACTGCAGGGTTGGGTGTGGAGGAGGGGAGAAGGCACGGGAGGGAGGAGAGGTCATCAATCATTCTGTCACTCCTCCTATTTGCAATCATTTCTATCATTTTCTCTCTGTACTCTCTATTTTCTCGCTCTCTCTCTCTCCACCCTCTCTCTCTCTCTTTCTCTCTCTCTCTCTCTCTCTTTCATGCTCTTCCCGTGAGATGCAATCACTGCTTTTTCAGGATTTTCCCTTTCCTCCCTGCAGCCTCTACCGTACCTCCTCCCTCGCTCCTCTCCTCCCTGTGTGCATGCCCCTTGCGTTAAGTGCTCTTTCTCTTCCTTCACTTTTGTCCCTCGCTCCGTTAATCGCTTTATCTTTTTCTCATTTTCTCTCACCCTCTTTCTCTCCCTCTTGGCCCGGTGCTTCCCGCTCTAACCCTGTGCCTTATTGGATGATCAATAAAAGGAAAAGAGGGGGAAGAGTGGGCTGACAACAGCAGTGAGGGAGAGGGGGTGGAGAGGAGGAGAAGAGGGAGGGGAAGGAACGCTGTAGAGGGACGGGGAGGGAGGAGGGGGGGGGGGGAAGAGGAGGAGGCGATGACCCAGATAATGCAATGCAACTGAATCAAAATGAGCCTCCATCCTGGTAGACCTCAGCCTCAAACCCCTCCAAGCCCTCCCACCCTCTGCAACACTCCCCTTCTCATCTACTCTGTGTGTGTGCACAATGAAGATAAAGGGAATGCGACAAGTTCAGGACTGTGATGCCTTTTTTGCGACACAGATCTTGCTAAAGATACCTGGAAGGTGTTCCTAATATTTTGCACACTTGAGGTCTCCTCCTTTCCTCTTCACCTCTCACCCACCACCCCTTCAATCTGTCCTCTAGCTTCTCTCTATCGCTCCTTGAATCTTCTCCCTTGTGCCTGACCTCTACATTACCCAGACATCCCTCCTTCTCTCTGCCTATGTGTTGTATTTGGTACGATTTTATGATAGTGCGGTCAAGAGGTGACATCAGTTAATAACTAGACCTGCCAGTGGCTCCACATTTCCACTGTACATAACTGATTACCTGCTTAAAAATTGCGATTAGTGATAATCTGATTACCGTCAACTACTTTTGAATTATTTTGCCCCCAAAATCTATTGAATATGAAGTTAAATGGACACATCTGTCCCTCTTTAGTGACTTTCATTTAAATATACATCATTATTACCTAAATCTCAGATAAGGAATTATTATCATTATTATCTTGCATAGAACCTGTGTGGCTATAATATATACAATCAATATACCTTTTCTCCCTTCAAACCTGTGTCTATGTGATCTAACAAGTAATCGCTTTAATAACTGGGCAGACAGAGAGAGATGCAGAGAGTTCCCTGCTGATCGTTTGCTTGAGGCTTTTATTGTGGAAAAAAAAAAGAACAGAACAGAAACTTGGCAAGAAAGAGAGAGTACAAAACAGCCTTGTCCCCTTTGAACTTCAGTTTTTTATACTTGTATGGTCTCTGGGCTAGGCAACTATTTCTCAGTCCAAAATGCCAGCAATCCAGTATCAATGAGGTGCCGGTAGCTCCGTGTTCAGTTTTGAGTTTGGGGCTGTCTTTATTGATTCCAGAGGGCATCAGGTGGAGCCATCAGCCCTCCGTCTTTGATTAAAAGCTACATGTGATATTCATCTACACATTACACTCACCACCTCCTCACCTCTTTCCCTTTCCCCCCCTCACCTGCCCTCTTTATTACCCTCAACCATAATTCCCTCATCCACCCCACTCCTCTCTCCAATCTGCCTCTCATTATTTACTTCTCCCCTTCATCTGTCCTTGCTTCTCTTCCTCCCTCTCTCCCTGCCTCTTATGTTATCCCTTCACCCTCAATCTACCTCAGTCTACCTTACTACCACTTGTTCTGCTGGCGTCCCTCCTTCACCCTCCACTGCACTCCCCTCCACCACCATCACCACCATCTCTGCCTTTCCATCCACTAGCATCCTCCACCTCACTCACAGGCCACCCTCATCTGCTTTCACATCCTTAACCCCTCCAGGCCTCATCTCCCCCATGAGGTATAGGTAATGAACAATATTATGGAGGCAAAGATGGAAGGTCAGGTCTCCTGCAGCAGAATCTGGAGGAACAGCACGCAAAACAGTAATGCATTATTCATGATGCAACGCCAGCTATCTAATAGCCTAAAATCCACACACACACACACACACACACACACACACACACACACACACACACACACACACACACACACACACACACACACACACACACACAGCTAGAGAGAGAGTGGAAGACCTGGTACACCTACGTTATTAATTAATTGTATATTACCAACTGCAAATGATCTTTAACAGTTTTATAGAAGGGTGAATGTGAATGTGAGTGGATCCCTTTCAGCGGTCAAGCAGCCAGTCAAACCGTTTGACAGCTGGTTACTGAGGCGCATGCGCTACACACCGGCGAAACATTCAGCGATAAGCAGTGTAATACCGGAAATCAGATGGTCTTTGATTCAAAATAAAAGCATAGTATTTTCCACTATGCTTCAAATAATTATTGACTATCTGGATTGACAGGACAGAAAATACTATATACAAATTCCCAATGTAATAATTTATCAAATATTAAATTAAACTGTAACTGTTATTTTAGTGTTACGTTCGTAGATAGGGGTTTTTATTTTGAAAAAACATAACCGGATAAGCTTTTTTATTTTTCTGGCTAGCTTGACACTGGTGGGCAACCAAGCAACGACCATAGGAATAACCTCGGGAGCTCGGCACAAGCTTCTGTCCAAAATAATGTCCGTTACCCCGGCGTTTCTCTCTCCGAGGTGACCGAGGTCTGAACAGCGACAGCCGCAATGGCGCTGGTCACCGTTCAACGGTCACCAACACCGAGCACTACCTCCAGCCCCTGTGTGTCTGTGAGTAACGTTATCCCTGAACTGGCTTGACATTTTGCCCCAATTTTGACTGTTTTGTGCATCTATGTGTGTACCCGGGGTGGCTAGCTGCTAGCATCATATCAGCTCAACTAGCCAGGGGTAGTCGTGTCACAGTCCTGCAGAGGGATGCAGGGTTGTTGTGTGTCTACAGCTATTTCAGCTTTCCACAAAGTTAACGTTTCTGGATCGGCTTCATATCAAAGTTTCGAAGTTCTTTATTTAATAACGTAGCAGTTTAAGCTAATGTTTACTGACTAGCTTGTTTCTCCAAATCTGAAAGTAATTTCAGAGCAGCTGTCGTCCTGAGAAGAAAGCCATTTATCGCTTAAATAATTGGAAATAAAAGTCGTATCCTTAGGCGTTTTATAACTGTATGGGCGTTTCATTTAGTTGTGTTAGGTGAGCTGTATTGAGTTATGATGGAAAGGCAAGCCATCGTTCGTTTTCACGTCCGAGTCCATTGGCCAGTAATGCCAGACCACTACTACTATTACTACTAGTTAATGGACTGACAGTGAGGGGCGAAAATCTGCCTGGAAAGCAGGTTAGTGTGACAGGCCTGTCAGACTGTGTTGGACCCAGTGGGATAACCCCCTTATTCCCTCTGACACTTTGAGGCTTGCCTTGTCTGGCTTCAAAGGCTCCATGGTGGTGGATCTTCCTCACCTCTTGACAGGGATGCAGGCAGAGGTGGTGTGGCTACCATAGATGAGACCTATGCTGTGTCATGCTTTCACCAAGACTACGACTATATTTTGGTTTAATCTTCCTGTGAAAAGAGACTGGGCGTTGGAGGATGCAAGCACTGGGCTGAAGAGTCAGATTGAAGTTAGATAGAAACTCAGCCTAGCACAGTTGAGGGTGCAAAGGTCAGCCATACCCAGCTAAATCTAATCTCTTCTGTACTTAACTGTAGACTGACACATTATCCTAAAGACTTTGCTCTTGGCCTTTCCATTCAATCCCATAGGTACCATGCAATAGTCTGTCGGCATAAGCCTATTCTTGAGACTAGTTCACCACCCCTGTCCAGAGCATGGCTTAATGAATTGCCTCAGTGTTCGGCTGACTAACTGTGTTCCAGGATAGTAATCAAGGTCTGTCTCATGGAGCATCACATGGGACAGCCATCCAAATTATGGCAATGGATTAGGAAAATCCCTAGCAGAGAGATGAGCGGCCATCGTCCAAAATGTATTGAGGCATAAGGGCTACTAGCATGGTTGTAAACCTGTAGCACCACACATAGAACATTATGGATAGTAAGTCAGACCCTGAAATGCTCAAATTTAGCTAATCGTGCATAGGTTGGTGCATAGGTGCATAGGCCAAATAGGTTTCTGGCTAGACAACAGAAGTTCAAGAAAAGCTTTCAGAGAGCAACGTGAATTTACCTAACCTGGGAATGTCATTAGAGCTGTCCAACCTCCAAAAAGTATCACTTGATGGTATTACAGTGTAGTGCTTTTGTTTGATGCTGGCTTTGGGAGAGACCTGGACACATGCCCACTCAATATTTGACCAAACTGTTCAAGATCAAAGAAATAACTGCATGAATTATGTTTTAAGATGGATTTCTACTTTTGAGACAGAGTAGTGAGGGTTTGTATTTGTAGCCTTTGTAGCCTCGGTGAAAGGATCCCAGACTGTCCCAGTCAGGGACCTAAAGTTAGCAGCTGCTTGTCATGAGACCCATGTTGATGTGAACCAGCCATGTGAGCACTCTTGTGAGATGCCTGGAGGTGCAGAGAGCCGGACAGAAAGAGGAAACCTGGGAAAGGGATGACAAGAGAGGGGGGTTGGAAGAAAGGACTGGGAATGAGCTCCAGAAAGAATGATGAGCAAATAGAGAGAGACACAGCTGGTAGGTCATTACCCCCACAGCATGCTGTCTGTGAAGGGCTTTTCCAGTAGGCTGCTTCATAAATCTTCTATTACCGCTTTGGTAAATTAAAAGTGTTACATTATTGACCCATCGATGAATACAGCTAGCTTTGTTTGCCATCAACACAGTGGGGGATAGCTACCCTCCACTGTTAGTGTAATCTGCCTAGCAGCACACCAAATCCCCTCTTCTCATTGGCTATAAGACCACTCCCTACACATCCATGTGGTGGCATGGTAACCATGGAGACCAGGCTGTACATTAAATCCCAGACTTAGCCAGGCTTATTATGGTATGTTGGTTTAATCAGATATGGGAGGTATGTGGTCCCTAGACATCAGTAAAACATGTGTGAGTGATGGTTCAGTGGTGTAATGGTATACTGGTGTCACGTTTACCTTTGAAATATGCTCAGCTAAGCATTTTGTAAGGTGTGTGTGCAGAGGGTTGACTCCAGCCATGGAGTCCTATTTCTCTTGAGTCACCATGTTTTCTCTTAACTGCATTTCCCTCTCCATTGTCATTAGGTAGGCTGCTAGGCGGCTGACTGCAGAGCACATCATTCAGACAGACAGCAAGCCTATGTAGGCCTAATCATGTGTGTGTGTGTGTGTGTGTGTTTGTATTTATGTTTGTGTTTGGGCCTGTGTAGTAGCCAGGATTGACAGCTTGATGCCAAAGAGAAAGTTCCCTGAGTTAAGGGAGGGATTACTGAAACAGGCTGGGATTAAAAGTGTGTGTGTGTGTGTGTGTGTGTGCGTGCGTGCGCGCATGTCTGACGGACTATGCTGGTTGCAGTGTTGAGGGAGGATGATTGCATTTTGGAGAAAGAGACAGAGGGGAGGGGATTGACAACCCGTCCATTTCAGCCTTATCTCTGGTCTCTGTTCTGGGCTTCAGTTAGAACACTGTGCAGGCCCAGCTTTGTGACTGAGTCACAGATGAAAGGCTTGATGTTGCCGCCCTAGCCGCCAGCCAGTTTAACACTTCTTTTAACAGAAGGTTAATTGAATCTGACTCAGTGGGTGTTAAAATAACCACCCAAATCTGTCTGGTCAATGTGATGCTATGTGCTCTGTCTGAAATGCTAGCCGCTGGATTGATGTGAACTGACGCCTGTTTTTACATGTCAATTCATGGGCAATGTGTACCATTTTCACTGATGGTGTTGTTTCTCTCTTTCTCTCTCTCTCTTCAGGAGTCGGGGAGTGGCGATGATGACCGCCGCTCCCAACCCCGGAGGTGAGACCACTTCCTGCTTTGCCATCAATGTTCAGTATCCAGTCTCATAGAATAGCTCTGGTCTTTCATCACAGCCATTCAATAGCCCATCACTTGAAAGTGTACTTCCATATTCGGGCCACTAGAGGGAGGTTGTACATCAGTATTTACAGTAGGGATGGTCAGCTGACTCTTTACCTGGTTAGTAGAGGGGCTTTCACCCAGCAAGCTAATGATTTGTGCCTTTGTGTGTACTTTTATTGATATTTGGTTGTGTCTCTGTGAGAAACTGTCCATTGATGTCATAGGCTGGGTTTTATTTGCATGATAGTACCTGATAGTAACAGCGGTGTAGGCAATTTGCTTTTGAGCTGTATATGGGTGTGTTCACAGAAGTCAAGGTCACTACTGTTATTGTCCTTTTGTTTAGTCGACTTAGGTTTTATCTAGTGGTTTTATCTCTGCATTATATCCTGGACCTAGGCCCATACACCTATCACACACCACACACAGAGAGAACAATCTTAACACATGGGCTGTGTATTTGTGTGTTTCACTTCCTGTTGGCCCGTCACCAGCTATTGTTGAACATGGAAACTTTGTTTTTGCTGTACAGTAGACTACCCAAGGCTTCTATCACATAACATGTCCCATCATTTATAGAAGTTGTCCTTGCATCACAGTAACAGTCTATCCGTGGAGGCAATAACACACAATCTTTGGATAGGGAGTGGGACATCAAAGGCTCTTTGGCCTTTTCATCTTAAGCAGACTTTGTAAGGGGCTTTGTTAGACTAATCCAACCTTTGCAATGTGATATCAATAGTCTAGCTTTGTCATTGGATTTGCTTTTTTCAAGCTTTTGACATCACCAGTATTAACTCCCATCAAGTGTATGATAATAATGACGAAATGCTTGCCGTCCTGTTGAGAAGCTGTTCACAGTACACGACGGGGCAAAGATGGGGCATCACACACATGAAAACCGTTTTATACCATTTTGTATGAGATTTATTCATCCCAAGATAAATTACAGCACGTTTGAAAAAATCATCGGGAGGGCGGAAGTGTTGAGTCTCAAGCCTGTTCACACTACAGAAGTGCCCAATTCAGTTGGCACAGACAAAGCTGCGCCTTGAACCTGTTGCATCGCCATCCTACACATAATCACAGTAAACAACATCCTCTGAGGTATTATTACAATTGAAAAAAAAACCTCACAATCTTTATAAAGGTTAACTGCCTACATTTCAATTTCTCCTCCTGTAACAGCAAGCCAACAGCAAGGGGCCCCATGTTGAGAATCAGCCAGCTGCATGATTGAAACTGGAAGCCTTGGAACAGAGTAGAGTACAACACAACCGCAGAACATTTTAGAAGATTTCTGGCTCTCTCACACATCTCTGAATTGAAACGCTGTGACCTCACTCTCACAAGCCTTTTACACACCCCAATACTGGCTAGCAGGACATGTGGTCCCAATTATCTGTTAGGTAATACAACGGGGCTACAGCTGGTGAAGTCATACCCATTGCATACACACACACACACGGAGCTCATACACTGTCCCCCATTAGGCTAACATGGTTGTGATCCTATTTTATGATTTGGTTCAATTAGCTAGCTCTTGTTTGCCAGTTCCTCAGTACGTGTACATGCACGCACGCGCGCACACACACACACACACACACACACACACACACACACACACACACACACACACACACACACACACACACACACACACACACACACACTGGGTGCAGCCAAGGGCCTTTGCTGAGTGACCCCAGTGCATATTGCATAAGAGCTGAGGTCTAATGTAACTGTGTCTTCCATATGGAAGTTAGTAGCTATACAGTCCACTATACTGCATAGGGGCCACTGAGACTGATGGGAGATGTGGGTTTTGCAGTGCAGTTATATATATACATTCACTCTCTTGATTTCTCTCTCTTGTCCCTGAGTACTGTCTCTTTTTCTCAGTCAGTCAGTGTCTGTGTCTCTCTTTCACACAGACACACACACACAAACGGCTGTCTGTACCCCCCGCACCGCACCAATCAAGTGCATCCTTACTGCAGTGCAATAAGGAATCACTGCTGCCTCAGAAGTGACAGTTTCAAGAGCAGTATTATTCCTCTGTCAGACAAACAAAACCATCCTTTGAATAATCCTTTCTATTCTAGGACTCTAGTTGACTGGGGAAACGGTGAAAGTGGTTTATGAATTTTGGGATGCGCTAGCCCCCGTTGCCAGTGGACAAAAACATTGCTTCCTGCCCTGCTTGTGACGTTCTGTCTGTGTCTGTCTGTCTGTCTGTTCTGTGACGGGCTGTCATGTGACCTGACATAGCTGAAGAAGGTCATAGGATTAAAACATACTGTATATTTTCTCAAGGTTTGCTGATCTGGGTCCATCCTGTAGGACATAGTCATACTACACAAATGTCCTATGGGCTGTCACCTTATAACGTCATCAAAAGCAGACATGATTACATAAACTTCTTGAATCTTGAATCCCCTGTTCAGCATGGTGCTCCACTCATGGAATGACACAGGTTAAGTACTGAACCTTCAGACCAAGCGGAGCAGAGATGGACCAGGTCTCAACCAGATCTTGACCAGGGTCGTTTTGCGGGGTCGACTTTTTGCACTCATGGTTGACTTGCGTATATCCTGGATCACTACTCTGATGTGCGGGACTTTCAGTAGACGATAGTCGCCAGTGTCAAGATCTAAATGCACATAGACTAAATGTCCACAGTGCTGAAATCCCAATAAACTCTGACACTAGCAAAACACACACAGATGACAGCTATTCTTCCAGCATGAATCATAATTTGACAATGAAACCCACCTGACATTACAACTATGTCTTCTTCATGGGTGTGCTGTAAAGCAATAAATTCATCATCTGCCTGTGATTTCCCCAAGGTTTTGTAGACTACCTGGTCTTCTCATGTGCACCTGTCACCAACAATACTCAGGTGTGTCAAAGACCTACTGTTTCGAAAAGGGAAATCCGCTTTTCTAATTTCCCCTATTCAATATTGTCAAAGCGCACTTTTCATGGCCCATGTGAAATGTTAGACAGTCTCTGCTTTCCTTTCTTTCTCTGCTCTCCTCTTCTCAATGGCAGTTTATTGTACCTAGTTAGAGGCAGCATGCCTGCAAAGACTGTGGATGAGCCAAGCCATAGAAGAGGAAAGCAAGAGGGAGGATGTTCAGTTGTTCTCTCTCCTTGACCTTGTTTGTCAATTTCCTCCCTGCTGTCTGGCATTTCATTTCAAATGCTGACTGACTGCAACATAGCCAGTGATGGTGGTGTTTGGTTTGAGCAGTGGTTTCTGTTAGTGCTAACCCATAGGATATTTATTTACATCATATTTCTGTGTGTATGAAGTTACTGGCTTTGCTATTGTATGTGGCCATGTGTTTCCCAAGTCCCTGCAATGAACACTAGCTAAGTAAACTGCTGCAAGCTAGTAGGAATGTAGACAAAAGTAGGGGACATTTTGTTAATTACTTTAATAGCCCGGAGAATCAGTTTGGGTGGCATAAACAACTCTATTGAAAAAGTCTGGGTCTCTGTGAGTAAAACCATGAAAAAGATTACTTTGGAGTGCCAGAATGTAAAACCAAGTTTTGCATTCTGGCATTGTTTAGTATATTGTTTAGATCCAGCATCATTGTTATTTCTGGTTTGGACCAGAAAGACAAGGTGGGGTAAGGAGCGCCAGGGTAAGGAGCGCCAGGGCAAGGTAGGGCAAACTTTTTTTAAGGCAGTCTCTCATGTTGAGCCTCTTGAAACCCATCGGCTTTTCCTCTGTTATTTAGGCTTAGACACCTGCCTCCTCCCTTCCTACACCTCCCCTTTAAACACGGAGCATTTCCTGTTTAGATCAGTGACTGCATGGGCACATATTGGTGTCACATAACAGAGAAATAGGCTCATAGTAGAAAAGAGACATCGTTTTTCCTAGTGCGTCGTCATGGTTTGAACATGAACATGGTTTGTCTGCTACTGTCTGCTACTGTCTGCTATTTTTCCTGTTCATTCTGCTAACAGGCCCATCTTTGTCTGTCTTATCTGGCTGTTAAAATAGGCCTCCCTGTGATCCCCAAGGTTAAGTGCTCCTATCGCATCCACGTGGGCTGAGTGGTCAGCAAACATTTGAACTAAAGGCGGTGTAGCTCAGGCTGTTCTTTGCTTTTCTTTGTGTTCCATGTCGAGCAGTGTTCCTCTTTTCTTCTGTCATTGCGCTCACTGTGCGGGAGCGTGTGCTTTTACAAATAGGGGTTAGATCATTTTGTTTGTTTCTAATGCAAATATTTTCTTGAATCTTATCTTGATGCTAGTGGAGTGATCCACCTCATTGCAAGATACTATGTTATATTTCAACAAAATTCTTGAAACAGGCAAAATGACATTGGAAACAAATTAAATGATCCCATTCATTCATCCATTCATTGATTTTTACAAATTGCTTTAAGGATTTTAAAGGATTTTAGTATTTTAAATACTAGACTCAATGACTTCTTAAGGTGGACATTTTCTTTGTAGTGCACAATAGATGCTTGTACAGGCTAAATGTTCTCCAAATAGCTCTGAATGGAGGAAGCATAGACTTAGTTGCTTTGTCCTCTTATTGTAGTACAGTGTGCTAACAGTAGCCCACCTCCAGCTCGGTGTATGGTAAACAGCTCGCCTTGTGCACTAGCCTAGAAGGAAGCGGGACGGTAGGGCTCACTCAGGGGGACTCTGACCAGCACACATGTGTAAACGCACACGCTACTGACACCACAACACCCTTGACCTACCAGTTTCTGGTAACTCTCATTCACAAGAGTGGTAGAGAGAGAGGAACGAGAGAGGGAGAGAAGCAGCGGGAGAGGATTGTGCAGCTCATCCTAGGACTCAAGCAAACATCACAACACCAGCCTCTCATGTTACCAGCTCACAGACTAAGAAGTTGCTACTGGTAAGTTTGATGACTCCAAACAGAACCACATGACTAGAGCAGCTGTGTGTGCACGTGTGTGACATTGGTTACAGTGGCTAGCATAGCTCATTGGGAAAACCACCTTGTGACGCAAGAGTTGTCAGAAGCAAGGTGAGACTATGTCTAGGGTAACCAGAGGAGCGCTGGTGTTTTGTATATGTGTTTTCATGTTTTCTCCTGTGATGCAATTAGTTGAGGTCTTAGTGGACAAACACTTAAACACAAACACACACACCGTCAATCTGCACACACATTTTCTACTGGAAACAGTGTCTTATGCCATAGACTAGGCTTTATGATGCTGGCAGACTGTTACTCTTATTTTGTAGTATTCCAGAATATTTCTAAGTACAGGACAATTACTTCTGCGTTGTTTTGGTAATTATTTAGATAACTCACTCCAAATATATAAATGAAAATATATAAAAAGCTATGACATTAAGCCTAATTTATTGCGTGGGTGACTGTCTAATGTCACTGTATCTTAGATCTTCTCAGATTGAGCTGTGTGTGTGCCAGGCATTTGTTGGCTTTGTTTAGTTTAGGCGGGCAAACAGAAAAAAACAGCACCAGCACTTCTTAGGTGCTCAGGAATATGTAGTATTGGAGTCGCACAGAGCCACAGTAAATATACACATGCTCAGATGCCATCCAGCACCTCGTTGGGTCTAATCCTGTGTGTACGTTCAACCAGACACACAGATGCACCCACAGACCCTGCGATCACTGATGAACACACAGAGCCCAGCTCTCATAGGGGTGCTCTGTTCCAAGCAGCTAAAAAGTAAACAGCAGAAAAGAGGAAGGGCTGTCTCTACTGTACATGTTTTGTGTCCGTGCTGTCATCCCCTACCCAAGGTCTCGTGGTCCCTCCTACGTTAAATGAGTTTCCAGGCATAGAAGTGTGGCTATTGTGACCAGAGAGGGCCAGAGAGAGGGAGGAAAAGGAGGCTGACCTCTAGCCATAATTAGACAACATAGTTGAAACGGATGTCACTCTGCACCTGGTGTTATGCCAAGTTCAGTACAGTATGTAGAGGAAGCTGAGCTGTTACTGGTTGTTCACCCCGGGATGTTGTTAAAAACACTGGACTTGTATGGTAGGGCTGATTATTACTATTGGATGCATGTAAGAGAATGCACTACATTGCAAAGGCTGCAGTATGGTAACAAGTCTGGCCAGACAAGCCCAGACTGATCATCAGTGGGATGTCCAGAGGCGGAGGCTTTCACCACAGTAGCAGGTAAATATTTTCATACAATAAACCATTGCGTAGGGCCACATCATTAATTGTGCATAAATGTTTATTGTGGCTTCAGTTTCCACAGTTCAGCTCACTTGAGGCCTCATAATCTAATGGGTGTTACACTGCACATTATGGTTTGTAACCCTTCTCTTGAGCTGAGCTTCAGATTGTATTTCATGTCGTATTTGGACCATCTCAACGCATCCTTTGGTGTTGTAGTTCCATTCCTTATTACCTCTGGGTATAAAATCATACGGTGACTTTGAGGTTATAGTGCAATCAGTCAGACTTAATTTAGGGTATTTTCATTGTGGATGAACATATGTACACTGCATTTTATAAATGGTCTCCACACTTCAGTGTACTAGAAAAATTAACGCTTTAGGAAGATTCAATGTCTTGTAGAAGCCTGCAACTCTTACATACCACCAACGTCTTGATAACATAACATATATAAAAAGCAGTATAGACTTTTTTTTTCATCCGCCAAAATAGCATTAAATTGGACTTGTTGTAGGACTGTATCACTTGTAATGCACAGAGCCTAAACACAAATAAATGTGTGGCCAACACCCAAATACTTATTGTTCACAATATTACTCACCGTAGCCCTGGCCAACACACAGTTGCACTATGTAAATTGCAGAACAATAGGCTGGGAAAGTTTGTAAACACTGAGCCAGAAGTGTTATATAACAGCAGGATTAACAGTCCCCTGTTTCACAGTCAGGCTCCATATCGATAACCAGTCTGCACTGGGAAGCTGCCAAAACATGAAGCTGCCCCGCCATAACCATTACAATAGAGCTCCGCTCCCTACGTAACAATAGGCTGCTCCAGATGTGGTGTCAGTTTTCACTTGTTTTTTTAGGTGCTTTGAACATGATGAGGGGGCAGTACTTTTCAATATACTTTTCAATTGTTGTTGAGTTACATAGAGCCCTAGACCTAAGTATGCCCATTTAATACAATGTTGTTTAATAGGCTTTAAAAAAAATATAGGCAAAGCATTGTGCCGACCCCACAGCCTGACTACAGTATCTGACACCCAAGCCATTCTTGAGTAAGAAAGACGCTCCGGTGTAGTTCAGTACACCTCTCCAGCCAGGAACAAGCAGCTCGATCTCAGACATTCACATAAGTAAAGCCTGGTTCTCATTTGTTCTTGCTCCTTATGTAACTACACCACAAGGTTTGTGGATGCCTAGAGAGGAGGGGAACAAGTGGAGTCTCCTCCATTAGCCAACTTTGCCACACCCACAGCCCATGTGGGTTTAATTGAGTCTCTTAAATGAACCAAGGCACACATCACCTCTTGACTATTTTCTATGCAATTCCACTAGCAAAGACACCCAATCAGCTGATGTATAGCAGTCTTGGTTTTGACACCAAGTCTCACTGTCATATGCAGTCACACACCACTACTGTTTTGAGGCTATGAAGAGGGGTGATTGTCCTTTATAGTTCACTATTCCATCCTCACTCATTGCCCTTATTTGACTGCTGTCGTTCTTGAAGATAATATTCTCCCTCTACACACCTCAAGTATTGTATAATAATAATAAGGTATACAGACTGTTTTGTCGATGCAGAGGTGCTGGTAGTGTGGGCCGTCGCACTTGCCTCTCGTTCCCCTTGGCTCCCCCCTTTCCCCAAAGCACATGTCTCCAACTCCTCCCTCTCTGACTTGTCCTCTGGTGAGAGTTTGACCGAAGTCATATGGTTTAATACTGTACATGGGAAAGGTCTTCGCTTCTCTGGGGATGGAAAATTGATGATTTTTGGATAACAGCGCGTTAATTGATTTACAGGCTAGACTCGCCTTCGCTTTCTCGCAAAGCCAAGAAAGTCTGTGCTGCCTGGTGGAGGAGGAACATGATGTGCTAGTTTTAGTCCTGCTCAATTTTTTTGGGAACAGCAGTAGATTTGGCAACATCGCTACTTTTTTGGGGTTGCCAACTTCACGGACGGGGTTATCGCGGAATAGTTCGTCTTTTTCGTTTCATCGCGACCTTTAAAACCTACGGGACACTTAAAGAAAATTCTTCGGCACCTTGCAATGAAGGTCCACATGACGGTGGGAGTGGAGTGAGAGTTTTCCGACAGACCAAGAAAACTTGCCCCCCCCCCGCCTCTCTCCCCTCTCCCTCCCCTCCGGCTGCTTCGGACAGTGCCGTCGCCGGTATGACCCTCGGTGCGGTGTCCGCCTCCGGGAGCTCGTCGGCGGGCTGCTTCTGCTCCTGCTGCGGGGCCAAGATGGTGCCCTACTTCAGCGACGACGCGGTGGTGTCCCAGAATCAGATCGGCCAGTTGTAAGTTTATAAACTGACACTGTGTTTGATAACAACACAGTATCGCTTTGTATACTCCATTAAGCCACACATTCCTCATGCTGCAAAAATATATAATTAACTCTGGGATGTATTGGAGATTAAATCCATCCAAATTCAGCTGAGCTATCGTTTTTATTTATTTATTATGTTATATTATTCATAGATTTTTTTTTTTTTTTGGGCTGACAAATGTTTGAGATAAATTCATAGTAAGTAGTATCCAGCATTTAATTGTGGACTAAATAATCGAAGTATTGAGAAATAGCATGACACACATTTGTAACAGTCTTGCGACATTAGTGTTACGATGTTTCCTGGTGACGTAGCAGGATGGTACTCATCTCTGTGTTCCTTCCTGACCTTACTAAGAAATAATTGCCCCGCATTAGATGTGACTCATCCCCATCATCTTACCTGTCTCACAGGTTCAGACACCCACGCCGTATGGAGATAGCCATATAAAGCCACATTGCCGCTGGTATATACCGTGACACGCGCGATCACATGCTCCACCTCACCTCCATATCAGTGCTTCATTGGGGCTTATTTCATTTATGGCTGTGATGTTGTTTGCGTGGGCCTTTGTAGTGTGTTAACTTCCTTGTGGCATCAGACCTCCAGATGTCAACAGCGCCCTGATTTGAGACCTGCTGTATTGTGTTCTCAGGTTCAGACCCAGGTTCATAAAAACACATTACTATGTAGGGCAGACTCACAAACAGTCAGCCTGCATCCACTTTGGGTCCTGACAGTTGGGAAAAAAACAGGGTAATTAGGTAATTGAATGTCATTTTTCAATTTAATTCAGGCCTGCGCTATACACTGGGTAACCTAGTACAATACTATGAAATTTGTACACTACCGGTCAAAGGTTTTAGCTGCAGGTTTGACAGGTCGAGTGGCAGTAAGAAAGCCATTGCTAAGATGGCAAAATACAAAAAAGAGGCCATGAAGCACCGCGAGTGGACTACTGAAGACTGGAAGAAGGTCTTATGGACCGATGAATCAAAACTGGAAAAATGGTGGTGTTCTAAAACTTTTGACCGGTAGTGTACATGTGTCCTACTTGCATTGATTGGCCACTGTTCAGATAAGAGGCTCTGGCCTAAAAGATGTGCAAAACCTCTAAACTACACCAAACGTTTATGTCTGTGGCCAATTCTGAGATTATTTGTCTTTGATTGGATATTTTGGAGTTAACATCATCCACATCACTTTGACCCAGTGCCCTTACAGTGTTTGCAGCCAGTAAGATAAAGTAATCTACGGACTAACTTTTGCTTGCAAGATGCAGAAGACATGGGGTCAAGATAAAAGCCTGCCCTTTCATGACGGATCAAAGGCTAGCTTGTTCCAATATGTCCCGGCTGTGATGTGGAGCTGGCTCAGATAAAGCCTTCCAGTTTTGCTCAAATGTGAAAAAATTCAATATATAAAATTACTGGAACTAGATTAAAATTTGATGAAATCAGCGTCTCCTTATCTTCCACCCAAGTCAACGAGATTTGGTCCTTGAACAGTATCTCTTTGTTTTACTGTGTGTGGCCGTACTAGGGTTTATGTTACATTTTCATGCAATCAATAATTTGTTGTACCCTGCATGAGAACTGACTTTCTCTTGTGGGTGTGAGGAAAGTGAAGGGCAACCTGCTTCTTGATTGCTTTGTTTTTAAGCCATTTTACACATGAATGTGTGGTGAGGTTATTGAGTAAAGTGAGTGTTTAGCCTTTATTAGGGCTGGGCACAGTCATTAAGCAAAAGTTTTTTATTCTGAGTTTGCACAAGGGAGGTTTATGGGAAGAGGTTGTGGCAAGACACACACACTGCATACTGGCAGGCATGAAGGCCTGGTAAATAGAAGCACATGTGGGAAAGCATTGACTTCCTTGTTTTGTAAGCTATGTTGTGTTATGGGGACAGCATCACCCCCGCCCTTCCTGCAGAGTGTTTCGGATGGGTGAACAAGGGCCCTCATCTCAGGGGACAGACTCACAGTCTGAGAGACCCTTGAGACAAGATCATTTAACTGTGACTGACTGACTTCTGACTGATTTCTATTACTTTGTGTGTATACACACGTGTCTGTGTATGTTTGCAGTATTAACACCTGTACGCACCAGAATGTCAGCCGGACGTTAACCAGGGTTTGGGTGGGTAATAACAGGCCTAGAGGCTATTGATGGAGTAAAGTGTTACCTGTGGCAATACAGCGTTCAAAGCACCACTGTTATCCCACTAATTTAAGAAATACCAGTAAACCCCTACTCTTCCGCTAGTACTCTGTGTGTGTGCATGTGTGTGTGTTTTCCAAAGAAAACAGATAAGACTGAAACCTGACAAGCTCAAGTGTGTGCGTATGTGAGAGTGACTTCTGTACCTTTTTTGTCTTTTATGTGTGTGTGATGCATATAAACTCAAAAACCTGCATAGCTCTCTTAGTGATGATCTGCTTGCACATGTAAACAAACGTAGAGTTCAAAAGAGTGTATGCATTTCTATTTTTGTCCCCAGCGGGAATGGATCCTACAACCCTGTCACTGTTAGTGCCATGAGCTTATACCTACCCACTGAGCTACACTGGACCACTTTACACCCTGTGGTACCCTAAAGACCAGCACACTTTCTAACACCTCTGACCCTCCTCAGCTCTCTCCCACTCTCTCAAGTTTGGGTATACTGTAAGTTAAAAGGTTCCTGAGATGGGAATTTCCCTTCCCTTCCCTTCCCTTCTCAGAATAGCCCTGTGTGCCTGGGTCAGGTATGTGTAGTTCACTGAGGTGGAGCTGGACTCGTCCATATTCTGACCCTGGCTTGTACACTGGGCCTCTAAGGAAACTGGAAGCTGAACTAAATGTGGTTCCCCACTCACACACACACAGAAGGCAACGGGTCTGGGCTGCAGGTTTGCTGGGGTGCCGACCAGTTGACATGGAAAGTCTATCTTTAGTTTGGCCTGGTATCTCTCGTTCTCTTCATCAGTCCTGACCCTATTCTGCTTTGGTTGTCCTTGTCCCGCCGCCTCTGTGTCTCCCAGTTTGACTGTCTTTGTTTCTCTCTGCTTATCCCTCTGTCACTTTGTGTTTTTGAACATTTTGAATTTGTGTAAGAATGTGGTGTGCTTTGAACCCCCCCGCGCGCACACAAACACACACACACACACACACACACACACCCCAACTAATTCCCTGTCTCTCCCATAGGCCGTATTTGCCTCCTGTGTGAACTCATAAGGCCTTAGTGTGGCCTGCCCTGCATGCAGCCTGGCCCTATATTTATCCCACTCCCCTCTTCAGAGTGACTAATATGGGCAGGGACAGGAGGGGGTTCGTCCACTTATCTGCCTGCTGTGTAGAGTGGTCCTTACATAGCGATGATTGTGTCTCTGACTGCTGCCCTAACAAGTACCTACTGCTTCTGCCCAGGGCGGGATGGCCGCGTGCCAAAAGATGACCCACCCCGCTCTCTGATATACATTCACTCGGACTGGGCTTTTCTTTACCCCCCCATCCATCCCCATTGCTCCCTGCCTCCCTCACTGCTCTCTGTCCGTTTTCCCTCTGTCCATCCTTTGCTCTTCCTTCACCTAGCCTATTTGTAATGTGATGTAAGTCCTAATGTAAGAAAATATCGCCCAGAAATAGACGTGAGTCATGGTGTGGCTTCAGGGCTGTCTCTTGTGAACTTGTGTGAAGTAGGCCAAGATCATGGCAAACATGCACACGGCCCATCTAGGTGCTCGCAAGAAACAGCGTATTAGCTAGCATTGCTGTTAGCTAGCGGTCTCTTCTGGTACATGTTCGCACTATTGAGAAAGAAGATGAAAAGTGATTGGACTTGAAGTTGTTTGTGTGTGTGTGCGTGTGTGTGTGTGTGCGTGTGTGTGTGTGTGCGTGTGTATGTGTTTGTGTGTGCATTTTTGTGAGTGTGTCACCTCTAGTTTGGCGAATTTGTCAGACTTGTAGCAGGCGTTATCAATTGATATCAATTTACAGTGTATTGATGGCAAAGACAACCATGTGAGGTCAGTTGACATAACAGTTGACAGTTACAGTTCTGGCCAAGTTATTGTCTCCCTTTCATTTTATTCAGATCATGTACAATATCTTCTGGGGGTGCGGTGTGTGTGTTTTCTCTCACTTACCCCTGCCTCTCTGTGTGTCTATACTACTAGCCTAAGAGCATAAAATTCCTAAATCCTAATAATCCGACTACATCTAGGCTTCACTATGACACCGCTGTGTAGCGGGCTATCACTGCCATGTCAAAGAGAAGCTTCTTTGTACAGTAAGTAGGCCTAGCTCTTCTGAATGCAGCCTATCAATAGCCGAGACGTCTAAAAGGACGACTTTTATTTTTAGCCACTGTGGTTAACAGTCATTTACACACACCCTCCGACTCCTAGGCTAAGATTCCTCCATCTTAATGTGTCCATTTGTGTGCGGGCGTGTGAGTGTGTGTGTGTGTGTGTGTTTGCGTGCTTGCACGTGCATGGTGTTACACACGTTTTTGTTTCTCAGGGAGAGTGAGTGTTATATTACAGATGACATTGTACAGTAGCGCCGTTATAGATGGTCTTTGCCAAGCGCATGTATATAGAAGGTGAACTCGCTATCCCAGGAATGCCTGAACCTTTTGTCATGGAGCCCCGAAATAGATACTCATTAGACCATGGACCCTAGTCAGGTAAGATTTTGTCCTAGGGCCCCCGATCTGGGAAATCTTTTGTTGTTAGATATAGATAACTTCTAGTGAATGAGATAACACATAATCTCAGCATTTGGCATTGACCCAAGTGAATCCCCTCAAGGGCCCAAGGGAGGCCCCAGACCGCTCTTTGGGAACCGCTGAGGTAGTTTGATAAGGGCGTTTTGCCGAAACCTGGAAGGATGCGCCGACAGACATTAAATGTATTAAAAAAAAAGGAACATGCATCGATAGTGTTGAAATAAAAGAATAGGAGGTGACTTACTGTAGAAGAGGACGGGTGGAGTAAAGGAAGTGAAATGTAGGCCGTGAACTGGAGTTGTGAGAAATGCAGAGAAGAGGAAGTGATGGAGGGGACAGAGTGAAAAGGAAACAGCTGGGTCAGGGGTGGATGGGTTATGGGAAATGAGCTCAGCACAAGTCTGCGCTTTTCTGTTTTTGTTTTCTCTCTCTCTCTGTCTGTCTCTGTCTGTCTCTGTCTGTCTCTGTCTTCGTGGCCTCCTGATTCTGAACATCCACGCTCTCAGCAAAACTCAGGAAGGACAGATTGATGGCTGGAAGGATGGAGAGATGAAGTTACAGGGAACAAGGGGATGACAGGAAGACGGGGCAGACAGCGCTGGCCACATTTGCCTTGAGCCTGAAACTGAAGAACTGTAGAACTTGATGAACTTTTAGAAGTCGGGTTCATCGAGTGTAGCCCAGCGGTCTGTTGCCAGGGATGAGATAGGATATGAGTCCTGGAAGCCTGCACAGTGGATGTCAGTGAAAACAAGCATACCAGCCTAATTCTCCGTGTAATTACAGAAGATATACTCCGCTTAGATGAAATCGCTTCACATTTTAAGTGACATTCAGTGGGAGTGTGTGTCTATGTCTAGCCTTCAGTTCCTCCTCTGAGTTTCTGGGCCTGGAGGCTACGAAACCACTGACAGGTTATAGTCTGAGCAGGTTTGCCAACTCGCAGTAGTGTTTCCATTATAAACTGTTTGTTCTGGCAGTCATTGTTCAAATTTCAAGGTTAATGATCTTCTGAACAAATTACAAGGAGCACCAACCTTCACTAACCTGAAATTGACTGATTTAAAAATTTAAAAAACTGATTTGTAATTACCATGCATTGTAATAGGAGCTTGTTAAAAATGAAAAAGAATATTAAAAAAAAAAAACACAAAAAAAACAAATTGACACTACTGGGAATAAGCAGAGACAAGCAGGTAAATAAGAAATTGCGGTGCTGTGAAACGAACAAGGAAGTGGTTTCTAGAAACCTGCTCAACGTTAAGACTCAAGTTGGGCTGTCACAATGTGGCTGCATGCATGTGCCTATTCTTAGATAAGTTCATGTCAGTTTGACTTGTGGTGCCAGCTTTGGCTGTAGTGTAGGATGCAGAGCTAAAATTGTGCTTCGATGGATACTTCCTTTATGTAGACGTGACATGCTGTCTGTACTTGGTATAAATTCTGTGTGTATATAGAGTGTGTGCGTGTGTGTGTGTGTGTGTGTGTGTGTGTATATATATTGTATATGTTTAATACATCATGAACTGTAGCAGTGGCAGCAGTTTTCTTGTGCTTGCTGAACCCACAGTGCTGAATCAATGCCACCTCAATGTCTGACAGCCAGAGTGAGAGCAGGCTGGCCCCTAGATTGGCATCATTAAGGTTGTGGTTTGCCTGTCCCATGCCTATCATTTGACAGTGTTATAAGCAGAAGTAGGTCTTCCAACCGGTCTTATTAGCATTGTGAGTTAACATAATACTACTGTGAGACACTGAACACAAAACCTGGTTTAGGGTTTACACACATGCACGCACGCTAGACATACTCGCACTCACGCCCTGATATCCAGTTGAAACATTGACCTCAGTTTATGCCGTGTCCTCCTTCTCCTCAGTCTTAATTAATAAGATTAAGTGTTCCAGAGAGGAACGGACCCCCACAGAATATGACCTGCCCTCATGTTGGCTAGCTCTTATCTCTGGCAAAACATTGTGGAGGAGGGGAACGCTCTCTGTCTTCCTTCTAGGACCCCCCAGTCCCACCCGATCCCCACCCCTCCCCGTTGGCAGCTGTTCGTGCATGTGCGTATGCCTGTACGTATGCGTAATCCAGCTGTGTGGAGGAGCAAAGAACATTGTGTCCCGAGTTACACAGAGTTCACATTGGGGCTCGCATCTCGTTTTTGCCTGCACGGGTCTGTCAGCTCTGTGATTCGGGGGAGCCTGCAGACGGAGGCCACAGGCCAGCTGAATGGAGCATTGTGATCCCTGACATCAGCCCATGACAGCACTCGTCTGTTCCTTATCCCTCACATCTGCTTGCTTTGAGATAGTATGGTCAGCGTGTGTGTGTGTGTGTGTGTGTGTGAGAGTGATGACACAAATGAACTGCATTTATACAATCGGATAACAGAATAGAAAGTGATTACATTTTGACGAAGGGCCATGTTTGTGTCTCTCAGGCTTTTGAGGCTTGTATTGATCTCTGCTCTTCTCTTCTCTTCCAGTATCAGTGAGAGTTTCCTGACAGTGAAAGGCGCCTGCCCTTTTCCTTCCCAGGGGAAATAGCCCCACCCCTAACTCCGCCCCTCGCATTAGCCAGCGCCGGAACAAGCACACAGGTAAAAAAAAAAAGTCACACACACACATGACAGCTGCAGCATCTCCCAGTGCTTCCCACCAACCCATTCGACTGTCAGCCACAGGCCCCTGAAATAAGCCCCATGAGATGAATAGCAGAATGTGTTTGCCAGTGGACGTTCCACTAGTGTCTACTCCGCTACAGCTGGCGCTTACTTCACTGGAGCTGTTGCACAACAAGACAGATAAATCCAGTTCAGTTAAGAGTCCACTGCTGTATATAACTGGTCGGCTGGCTCATTAAAATGTGAAAAATTCTCAAGGAATGATCACCAAATATTTGTATGATGAGACTAGAGGAGCATTATGAAAAATGCTCTCTTCTCTCCTGAAACCCTGAGGAAGGTATGAAGCCAAACACATTGTAAAACTAATAAATTATTTTATGTGCATGGAGAGAAGAGTACTTTTTCCCATCGCTGGTTATACAGTGCAACAGTTCTGGTCTGTCTTTCCATTTGTGTTTTGGTGAGTGTGGGGCGATGCTTGTGGTGGAGGACTTGTTAGGATTGTGGGATGCGAGTAGGGATGCAGCAATTAACCAATGTCTCCATTAACCATGCTTTTAAAATGCCATGGTTTCCTAAGCGTAAGAAATTGCGCCTGTCAAAACTTGTCACGAGTGAATTACATTGTTTGTGTGGAAGCTACATTAGCTGAGAGAGGAGGCGACATCCCAGCTTTATAGCCACCAAAAAGCGCCTTAAATCAGCAGTGTGGGAGATTTTTGTTTACCTCAGAAATGGAACAGGGGGTTGTTGTAGACTGATATCTAATTTGGAAAACATACCGACTAAAAGTGGCTGCCAAAGGGTCAAACACATTTAATTTGCTTACAGCATCTTCCAGATCTCCATTCATCCTTGCGTGCTTCAGTCAAGGTCCCTAAAAGAAAGGAAGATGAAACGTGTTTAGCTTGGTGGCAAGTTGCCTAATGAAACATGGGAGAGGATTAAATACACAATTGTCATTTACAATCAACAAACTAGTGGTGAGTTAAGGCTTAAGGCTTTCAATGTAACATAAGCCAATGTCAACACTGCAGGGACAGATATATTGCAGTGTCCATCAATTACTTTGTATATAATAGAGCACACCAAAACGACATGTAATCTAGTCAAAACAAAGTTAAAGTATAATGATATTAAAGTCTCATACCGCTGCATCCCTAGATGGGAGATATGACAATTACTATGAAAAGCATCAGCAACTTTGCTTGTTGCTGAGAGAAAAACATTTTGTCTGTATTAGCCAGAAATGTAGGTAGGAGATAGGCCTAAGATGGGGAGACTCAAACACTTGTAACCCAGCATTTGCCGCAGGAGAAATGATATCCCAGAATAACACGCCTCTGTCACACTTGAAATGTGAATGTTGCCCAAGAGGAATGAGACTAGATGATGATGCTGACATGCTTTGTGTCCAGGTGACCTCCAGCAACACCTTCAGACCATGTTCACTGTGCTGCGGCCAGAGGACACCATCCGACTGGTCAGTAACACACACACACACACACACACCCTGTACCATGTGTTAGTTATGCTGTGATACTCTAAGCTGTCAGGATGTCTGCCTGAACAAATTCCTGTATATTTATTGGAATTGAATTTCCATCTGTTGATGCATTGAGAGTTACCATCACCATTAACTCACTCTTGTTCTCTGCCTCTCTCTTCTCCTTCACTTCCCTCCTTCTCTCCCTCAATCTCTCTGTCCTTTCCTCCCTTGCAGGCTGTGCGTCTGGAGAACTCCTACCCCCAGTCTACGCGCTACATGGTGGTGGTTTCCACCAATGGCAGGCAAGACACCGAGGAGAGCATAGTGCTGGGCATGGACTTCACCTCCTCTGATAGGTCAGCGTCACGGCAACAGCACACGACCACGTCCAGTCATGTGATCTTAACTCCCAGACTCCTGCAGGGAATTAAGACGTGTCCTCCTACTGAACACATTTTTATTTTATTTCATAACCGTCTTGATAAGTGTCCTATAAATAAAGATCATTATTATAAAATGGATAGAGGTTTTCTCATGTTCTTCTTTTCCTCTATATTTGATAGTTATTTGTTTTTGTTTTGCTTGTGTTGTCCGGTATGATCCCATCCCTGTATGATGAATTAGAACTAGCGTCTCTTGTTGTTACTGAACATTGTTGTCGTTTCTCCCGCCCAGTAGCTGTACAGTGGGTCTGGTTCTGCCTCTGTGGAGTGACACCCTGATTCACTTGGATGGAGATGGGTAAGTACTCCACTACTACTCCACTACTACTCTACTCTACTTCCTGCTTCCTCTTACTGCTCACTGACTGACTGCTGCTCTCCCGGTCTCGTTTAACCGTTTGTTTTTGGTGGTCATCGACTGACTCGAACTGGTTGTCTGTCTCTCCGCAGTGGTTTCAGCGTGTCGACGGTCAACAGGATCCACGTCTTCAAGCCAGTCTCTGTCCAGGCCATGTGGTGAGTACTCTTTTGTCAACCTTTTGTTCGTTCCCTCCTCGTAGATGGACACAGAGTGACGGGATCAGCCCCCACTGTCAACAGACTTCAAAGTGAACAGGCGTAAAGAGAGACTGTACTGTACTCTACATATCCCCAGTTCCTCCACTGACTTTGACCTCCAGCCTTGAATCTTTGTCACATTTTCTTATCTTCTCTCTCTTCTTACTTTTCTTGTTATCACTGTGCTTCCCACTGTCCCCTTATCTGTCCCTGTCTTGCCCGTCATTTTTGCCATTTCCTTATCTGTCGTCTTCATTTCCTCCTTTTTTTTTTTTTGTCCCTTCGTTGCGTTTCTCTTCTTCTGACCTCCCTCTCTCTTCAGCATCCTCTGATACCTCAATTTATCTTTGGTGAAATCTCTGTACCACGTCGCTTCATCGCTGTAATCCTCCTCTTCTCCTCTCACCTCTGTCTCTCTCCCCCCTTTTTCTCTCGCTCACCTTTTCACCTCTTGTTTTATTTCTCTTATATGTCATTAATAATTCCTCCCTTATCCTTCTGTGTTTCTCACTCCTCATTGTTTCTCTCCACCACTGTTTACCTCCTATCACCTTGTCCAATCGCTCCTCCTTTGGTCATTGTCCCGCCCCTTTTCCATGGATTGATTCATTATCATTGGTAGAAAAAAATAATATGCTTTCAGTTGTACTTAATGGGGGTGAATTCACAAGTAAATCTACAAAATGTGTCAGTTGGGCACTAGCGTGTTTGTGCAATCACTTTTTTTTAGGTACACATGCTCTTATTTCTCTCTGTGCATCTCAGGTCAGCCCTCCAGTCGCTCCACAAGGCGTGCGAAGTGGCTCGCTGCCACAACTACTACCCAGGCAGCCTGTTCCTGACCTGGGTCAGCTACTACCAGAGCAGGGTCTCCTCCGACCAGTTCTGCATCAATGAGTGGAACGCCATGCAGGACGTCCAGTCGCACCGCGCCGACTCGCCCGTCCTCTTCACCGACGTGTGAGTAAAAAATTATCTCTGGAATATGGATTTTTTTAGGTGTGTATTTCTTTTAGGGAATGTGATAAATTCTCTGGTCAAGTTAGGGAATATCAGGAAATGATACAAATGGGTAATTATCTGAATGTAGCAGAATTAGTTTTACCACTTGTTCCACATGTTCAGTGCAGACCAGACCGTTTACCCTTTTAGACCTTTTCTGAGCTGAAAAATGACGTCGACAAACCAGGAAGGAAGAATATTTCTAGGTCAAAGTCCTGGAATTTTATGGACTCAGTAATCAGGGCCATAGTGGGAACTGATGCACTTCACCTACATATGAGAGGAACAGGGGAGAGCAAAAACACACATTCAAACATGGACACACGTATATCCAGAAAAAACGTCGCCATAGAGTCAGACATGCACACAAATATCTCTTCTTTCACAGTAGATGTGTTTGTCAGAAATAAGATGTGCTCAGTCACATCTTCACGACAACATTGCCTAACCTCTAGGGTCACATGCCTACAGTGTTGCTACAACACTCCTCTACAGCTATGAGGCCCTGGACTCTGGAGGATCAGAGGTCATAGTCTCTCTGCAACCTCCCAGGGTAGCAAAAACCAAGCACACACAGACATGGACAAACAAAAACAAAGGAGCGCATGTCGGGCATGGGAGCAAGCGTGCAAATCCAATTCTTTGTCATGTGGAGTTGTCAACAAGATCAACAAGGAAGCATAGCAAATACAAAGGGTGCGACAGGCAGGTGGATTTATGTCTTCACTATTACCAGGGAAATTCCCCTCCCTGCTGCGCAATCACGTGCCTGGCTGCCTATTTGGAGAGTCCCGTACACACACACACACACACACACACACACACACACACACACACACACACACACACACATACACACACACCAGAGAGCCTGGAGTGTCCGGAATACCTTGGGCTTTGACCAGCTTGATTTTTAAATTTGGAAAAATGGGGTCCAGACAAACAAACAGGTAGACAAACACGGGAACAGACAGAAGCAGGTGGCAGACGAAAAGAAGGGAGACGAGGGCCGAGAGGATAGCGGGGGTGGGATGCATGGGAGACCAGACACCCCTGGATAGAAAGATGGAAGGGGGGATACGGGGTACGAAAAGGGAGGGAGAGAGAGTGAGAAAGTAGAGGCCAGCCAGTGAATGTAATTGAGAACTGTGTAGTTTAAACTCAACCATCAAGAAACACCCAGTATGTCCAACAATGAACAACACACACACACACACACACAGTCTGTACTCTCTCACGCTTATCAGTAAGATTACCAATCACACGCACTTTTCCCTCTATCAGTATAAACACGCACATGCAAGCGCACGCACACACACGCACACACACACACATACTGTGTTTGTCTAGAGTGACTGCCAATGTAACAACCAGTGCTTGTTGATATGTGGGCTTATTTCCTTGTATAACCATTGAATGAAGGGTTGAGAAATGTGATAGCAGGTGGATTGGCGTTGGCATGTTTTCATGGGAGTGGATTTATGGGGTTTTAATTCCTGTAGGCTGTTCTTTATCAGTGTTTCAGGGAAATGACATCCTGCTACTTCAGTTATTCATTCATGCGTGTCTGTCTGCTGTTGTTTCGTCCTGTTTTGTTTGTTTGGTCTGTCTGCTTCCCTGTTTGTCCGTCCAAACTGCGAGCATGTCAAGGCATGTTGCAAGGTTAAAACGTGGCAGTGTCTTAGTAACTGAATCCCTCCCTTTCTTGGACAGAGTGGACAGGTTGTACACACTATCTGTTTCACACACACACACACACACACACACACACACCCTGAGGGCTTTTCCTCTTGGGGTCAGTAAGCTGTAAGGCATTCAGATAAACAAGCTGCCTTTTTTCCAGCGTTTCAGCACAGAAACGCAAACAACACACACCTAAACACACACCACATGCCTAAAGCCCCTAGTTATACACCTGCACATGTCACACTGCCCTTCTTTGTGACTGCTGACCCAGATTATTATTATTGCATTGAGGAATCGGTTAGGAAGAAAAACGAGAGAAAATTAGAGATCAGGAGACATAATAGAGACTATAGAGGGAGACGGAGTGCTTCTCTCCAGAGAGGTAATTAGGCCACTTGTTGCTATCATCAGCGTGACATCCAAAGGCTAAATACGTCCCCCAAGCAGTATGGGTAGAAAGAAATAAGACTGGGTGCTGAGCCAGGCACGACAACAGGCATATTCAACAAGGGGACTTTGTTGTGGATCGCTGATGGGCCACGCTCTCAAATTTTCTGTTCCCTCTCCCGTTTCTGAGAATCGGACAGAGCGGCAATTCTTTGTTGGAACAAGTAATCTCACTGAGACTAAAGTCAAATGAATCATTGAACAGAACGAGAGTCTCATTACTTTGACTGCGAGGGTGGTTTACATCTCTTTGAGCCTGTGAGAAAATGTGTGTTTGAGGTATTTAATAAGGCCGTTTTTTGTCCACAGGCCCACAGAGAGAGAGCGCACAGAGAGGTTGATCAAGATGCGCCTCAGAGAGATCATGATGCAGAAAGACCTGGAGAATGTCACCTCCAAGGAGGTGGGACACACACACTCACTCTCACAGGGTGGGGATTGGGTGAAAGTTTGGTTTGGGTTCAAATGCAGGTTTTAGCATTAAAACTGTATTAAAATAAATGTGCAAATTCTAGCAATTGTCTCTTTTCACATTGAGTGACATCAGGATTCATGTTGTGGTAAAACACCACTGTTGAATAAACATAGTGGAAACACAGAACATGCATTTCTACGAGCATACTCAGCAAATATCAGGGCAATGCAATATCAGTATCCGAGAATTTCCCCAATTCTAAAATTACATACCATGTCGAAACCAAAGCAAATCACACATCTTGAAAACAGAAAAATTGATTTTTGTCCACTGATTTAGCACTGAATCAGGAGTGAGAATCAGCAGTCACAGAATGGTATTGGTGCATCCCCAGTTCTAAGTGCTGTCATCCTTCCCCAGATCCGAACGGAGCTGGAGATGCAGATGGTGTGCAACCTCAGGGAGTTTAAGGAGTTCATAGACAACGAGATGATAGTCATCTTGGGACAGATGGACAGCCCCACTGAGATCTTTGAACACGTCTACCTGGTAAGAACAGTCATCAGAAATGTGACATCAGAGGACCTTTTACTACTTCAAATACCTCATTCCTCTTAGTCCCAATACTATGCAGGTCTTGAAAGTATGGCAAATTATTTTGACAACATCCAGGTCTTTTAAAGTAGGAAAAAACACAAAATCATCATGACAAAGTCGAGAAATTGACCACCGCACTGTGAATTGCTTGTTCCTGAGCGGGACGGTCGACTCCATTGAGTTTTAACAAGACTACAGTCAAAGGTGTGAAATAAATTGACCATGTCTAAATGTTGATGTTGAGTCAACAGTGAAATTATCGGCATTTAAGTGAGTCACTTCTTCTGACTCACTGTTTTGTTATACCTTCCTGCAGGGCTCTGAATGGAACGCCTCTAACCTAGAGGAGCTGCAGAACAGTGGGTAAGAGAGAGAAAATACTTCTGTACTCTGAACTTAACCAACTTACCCTACAGACCTTATGCTTATCTCTTATGTCATGGTCACACTTGATGCATTGAATGTGTTGCTCTATGATGAAAGTTCCTTCAAAGGAGAGACTCTGTTATCGCTGCATCGTTCCCTTGCAGAGGCATTGCGTTAAAAGAAAATCTGTAAACACGCCTGATTGGTTTCATCTCGCTTTACATTTGAACCACGAGATATTTGTGTAGATCTCGGCACGTAGTTTGCAGTATGTGGCATTTGCTAAGCGTTCAGCATCTGAATAACCTGCCCTGACATGAATTGGTGACAGTTTGATATCAGAAAGGTCAGCGGGTCAACCCTCTTCCTCCCCCCCCCGTACGTAGGGTGCGCTACATCCTGAACGTGACCAGGGAAATAGACAACTTCTTCCCGGGGATGTTTGAGTACCACAACATTAGAGTCTACGATGAAGAGGCCACCAACCTGCTGGAGTACTGGAACGACACCTTTAAGTTCATCACCAAGGCCAAGTAGGTATACACGCATCACATAAAACCGTCACACGTTTGCCACAACACTAACACAGAGCACTCATCAACTCCACAGATCATTCTCTTTGCAAGGACTTCAGTGGCCTTTGCCTGCACGATAACTGAAATCTTAGCGTGTCTATGAAGTTCTATGCAAGTAGCAGCTGTTTCTCTCTCCGTGCCCCTGTTAGGAAAGCCGGTGCTAAGTGTCTGGTTCACTGCAAGATGGGCGTGAGTCGCTCGGCCTCCACGGTGATAGCCTACGCTATGAAGGAGTACGGCTGGGACCTGGACACTGCGTTTGAACACGTTAAAGAAAGACGGGCCGTCACCAAGCCAAACCCTTCCTTCATGAAACAGCTGGAGGAGTATCAGGGAATCCTGCTGGCCAGGTGCGCATTCGTGTGGAAGCAACTGTTCATGAATGCGTGTGCACGTGCCCGCCTGCTTCTAAGATTACATATAGAGATATTTGTATATAGACTCTCCCCACATAGTGTCAAGTACCTTTGTAAGTGTCTGCTAAATGACTTAATGTAAGTAATGTACACACAGTCCAGTCATTTCCTTATTTTTCCTTCTCTTCTACAGCAAACAGAGGCATAACAAGCTGTGGCGCTCCCACTCCGACAGCGACCTATCAGAGCGCCCCGAGCCGCTGTGTAAGCCCGCCTCTCACACCCTGGGCCGCTCCGACCCCCACAACAACAACAACGCTTCCTCTCCCTCCTTGCATCACTTCCTGGGTGTTGCCATGCTTCAGGCTCTGGGCGCTGAACCCCAAGACTCAGACTCGCATGCCAAGTCCGCCAACGCACACGCCTCCGACTCGCACACACACTCCAACGGTGTGTGCGACTCGCCGGACGAGGACGAGGTCACATCGCCGGGCTCTGTCCGATGCGGTGACCCCCTCCTCGCTCCCTTTCCCAGGCCCCGGGCGGCTACCGTCGTCCCCGAGGAAAGGATGGACAATTCGGCGAGGGTGGCCGTCACGCTGCCTGTCGCTGTGCCCCACCCCCCACCGTCACTCCACATCCTCCCCCCGTCCCCCGAAGCCCAGCATGCTTCTTTGGGTATTCCCACACGGCTGTCCAGCTCAGTGCCCGAACGCAAACCAGTGGAACTGTCTCTGGATCTGCCTGAGCGGAGCAGCTCGGACGAAATCTCTCCCCTCACTGTGGGATCCAGCGACTCTGACACTCTAGAGCGCTCCCTGTCCGATTCAGCGAGTAACAGAGTTAGCCCCCTCAGCCCTGTCACCGTCACCCCTCTCCCCCTGGTTTTCTCCTTGGGTCCCAATGATGACAACAACAACCCCAGTGACTCGCAGACAGGCGGTGTTTTCGACAGCCGCGGTGAGGCTGACGGGTCCTCCAGCCACAGCACAGACAGCATTGACTTCTTCAGCGCCAGGGAGAAGTTTCTGGGCTTGGCCCAAGACTGTAAAACCCGGATACCTTCTGAGCAGGCGCAGCAGAGGACGCCTCTGTCCCTCGAGGACCCCGGAGAAACGGTGACCAAGGAGGACGAGGAGCAGGGGAAGAGTCAAACGGTATGCCAGGTACAGACTCATTCCCAAACAGCTTCTTTTGTGTTGACCTTTGTCTTTGATAATGTAAGTTGCTTCATGGTCAGAGCCTCAGAGCAAATGGGATTCTTCACTACTTCACTGCTTGCTGCTGACTGTTTGTATTTAACAGTGTATGTACTAAGTAGCATCCATCCACTTTTTGATGCTAAAGTTCTACTGTGTACCATTTGGCCCTCAGAATCAGCAACAATACAACAGTACATGGTCAATGGCATGCAACATAAAATCAAAGTTATAATTAAGTTAGTTGGCTGCAGGGACATGGAGGGCCAGTTGCCTTTTGCCAGGTTGCTTTGGTCTTAGCCAAAGGCTACTGTAGCCAGTCCCTTATTCCAAACACTAACCAATTTGTCCTTGAGGGATACTTGGTTCAATGATTTCAATTACATTCCAAGGACTGTTCATACCATCACTGTGTAGTCAGTCACTACCATGGTCTGGGACAGGAAGTGGCAGCCAACTGTCTCCGTTAAGGCCATCTAGAGACAGCTCTTAAGCAATTAATCAGACTGGAACTCTGACTGGACTCTCTCAATGGACTATAAGGGAGCTAATGGACTGAGCCAATTAAATAGACTACACACTCCTTGGCACTGTTAGCGTTGAGTATACTGACACCTACTGGATGAGGAGAGTATACTCAAGTGAAGTTAGGTTGATGAAAGCAAATGATTGAACACCTCTCACTCGTTTCTTTCTCCTATTTCCTCCTTTCCTGTCAAGTAATCATAACAATATTTGTATAGTTTATGAGGGTAAAATAAAAGTGTCACAACATTCATTAATAAACCATGAGCTACAATAAAGGGAAGACTTGCACTTCTGCTCTATAAAGACACTCAAGAGAACAAAAATGAAATATGAAACTATAAAAGCGTCATATTGTCATAGCAATACAAATTTACATTCAGACATTCAGACTTGACGCTTCAGCTTCCACCAGGCCTGCTAATGCCAACTGTGTCTCCCTCTCGCAGGCTTCTCCATGCTCTGAAGACGCCGTTGACAAAGCCAGCCCTGACAGGACCCATCACCACGACAACGGGATATCAGTCCGCCATATTGTTACTGAGATTGAATCCATATCCCTGCCCGCCTCTGCCCTCCCCGCTCCTCCCTCCTCCCTCCCTTCGTCCTCCCGTAGCCCTCAGCCAACCCGAGTGGAACAGCAGGAGGACAGGGAGACCGGTGAGGTAACCCACGGCTCCTTGACGCCGCCCTCGTACCCGCAGTCCCCCTCCACGCCGCCGTGCGATTGGCCGGCAGGCTCGGTCCGCCGGGCCACCAAGCAGCTGGAACAGAGGCTGAGGCAGGAAATGGAAATGGCCGCACCTCAGCGATCCCCGCTACACTCCCCTAGCGCTGAAACTCCCCCCATTTGCTCCCCGCAGCACTCCACGGAGCAAATGCTCTCGTTTGGACACGGACTTGCTCAGGAAGAGAGCGTGGCTCCGTCTGCCAACGCTGAGCCCGAAGACGGAGAGAAGCAGGCAGGGTCCCGCAGAGAGCTCCAAAGACTCAACTCCTCAGGCACCTCAGACACCCTCCTCGACCCGTCACACTCCCCCAACTCTAATATCAGCCAAGTCTCCGGAGCTGTACCAATCATTGTGGATAGCCATACACTGACACAGACCCAGACATCTTCTGAGCCCGTGGCCATTATTAGTCAATTAGTTGACCCATCTGTGGATAGCTCGCCCCAGGCCCAGAGACAGAGTCGGCTCCACAGCCAAAACCAGCTCCATACCCAATCCCATCCGCAGTCCATGAGTCAAAACCGGCCCCAGGCCTCCTCAAATCTGATGACTCTGGAGGGGGTAACGGCCCAAGAGTCTGACACAGATGACGGCCTGGATTGCAGTTCCCAGGGCAGGCGGGTGGGCTGTGGCCCCTCCTGTGATGCCCAGAGCAGACTGGCTCGCAGCAGCCAGGAGCTGGAGAGGATCCAGCAGACACTGAGAGAGCTGCAGGCCTTCCTCCAGGAGGCCGGGGGTCTGGAGCCCAGAGAGACCCTGGGACAACTGGAGAAAGATCACATGAGCCGGCCACAGGGACTGGGGCAGACTCGGAGAGAGGCGATGACCACAGAGCCAGGACCTGAGAAAGGGAATGGCTTCGAACAGACCGTTCCGCGACTGGAACTGGGCCGGGGGGCCAGAGAGAGACAGGGCAAGAGCTTCCGGGAGTCGGCGGGGTGGCAGAGAGCCATGGAGCTGGAAGCTCGTATCCGCCAGGCGGGCCTCACTCCCCCTTCCCTCATGAAAAGGTCGGCCTCCTTGGCTAAACTGGACTGTCTGGAGCTGTCGGCCAACGACCTGAGCGACTGGGACCTGAGGCCCCACGCCACAATGCAGTTGTCAAACCCTCAGGACCCCTCCCCTGTGTTCCCCTCTCACCCGGACGACACCTGGAAGAAGCAGAGGGTGTTGGTTCAAATCCCTCACATCGAAAAGACTGGCTGGTCCCATCGCTGCAGGGATCCCGATGAGTCATCCTCACCCCCCGCCCTCTCCTCCTTCTCTTCCCCTCGTCATCACCAGAGAGAGGAGAGCGGCGAGAGGGAGGAGGCGGTCGTCGGCGGCAACGGCGCGGTCACCGTGGCGGCAGCGCGTCAGCAGGGCAGGGGTCACTCGTCGAGGCGTTCTCGTAAATCCTCAGCCGAGAAAAAGCAGCGAACCGTCACTGTGCTATACAATACCATGTAACCTCACTGCAGTGGACCGGAGGGGACGCGACTGGAACTGTGCGCGAGTGTGAAAGAGACTTGCGTAATGTGTGTGGATGTGCACTCATTTGTGTGTGTCGGTGTTGTGCTCAGTCACCCAGACTGTCTCGGCGTGTATCGTCTGCCTCTATACTGAAGAGCAGGCGTACTGTAGATCCTGTGTAACCTCCGATGTATGTACAGTTTGTAAGTAGGAAAACGAACTCTGAACCTGTGTATGCATGTAAGCCACTGGATGTGTTCATATGCACCGACTGGAATCGCACGGCAAGTGTGTGTGTGTGTGTGTGTGTGTGTTTGTGTTAGTATGTATGTACAGTGAATACCCACATTTTGGGTTTTGCTTCAGCTCCTGCCGCCTCACTATGGGTACTGGCCGCTCTCGAGGTCAGTCCGACATACAGTAATGGAATATGAATGTTCAAACTACGGCTGAACCTGTGCGTATGTACCGTCATGTATGTGTGTCCCTTTTTAGGTGCGTTTGTTTTCAGTGTGTGGCCCTCGCTGCCTGTTCAGGGTTTCTAAAACTACAACAAGGGGGGGCTGTTTCTCAAAACATGCACTTTACTCTCTTGTTCAGAGTTTTTTTCTCTGTTTAGTTTAAATATGTTTTTTAAAAGCTATTGTTATCACCCCGGGGAGTATTTTTTTGCACTGATTTCAATAGAGGCTAGGCTGTCTCTCTGTATGCGTGTTTTGTTTTCAAGTGGACAGACATGTTCTTATTCAGATTTTTAAACCAGGACAAAGCTGATATATTCTTTTTTTAATTCTGTGCTTCAGCCGTGAATAAAGAAATATGGTGCGTTTATCCTGACTGCAGTGACTCTTGTCTTTTTGTACGTTATTACTGTTACAGAGAGTTAGGTTTTAAGTACAGGTCTAGAGACTAGCTTAATGCCCACACCAATGAAGGGAAAGAGGAGAACATTAGGGGCCTGTGATACTGCATAATTATTGTTAACTTGCTGTATTGGTATCTACCATATTGACTTTACTGACAAGTACAGTACATACACACACATGCAGACTAAGCAGGCGCCGTCACACCATCTTCAGGACAGACGAAGAGCTACAGTTTTTAAAATGGTAGAAGACGACCAAGTGAGGCCATTGTGAAAATGGAAAAGGTGTTGAATCCTGTTTCCCTGACAACTAACTAACAATAACTGCCAACTCCTGATGGTTGAAAATCAATCTCCTAACCTCAGTTATTGTTAGCAATATGTTCTACCCATCATTTTTTACTGCAAGCTTTCTGCAAGTATCCAGGTTCTTTCAATGGGCCCAGTCAGTCTCCTAGCAGAGTGGTTTCCATCAGTGCTCAGTTAGGTTATTCCAGGCTGACATTTACCTACTGTTTCATCTTGGTAATTAAACACGCTGAGATGTAGGTCACTGGGGCCCCTACTGAGACTCACGCAGACAGATAGGACAGGCCGACGTAACCAGCAAGGAAATGAACCCATTTGACATTAAGGGACTTGACCGCACTATAAAGGGGAAGGAAGGACATCAAACATCAAACTTTTTTTTTCCATTACAGAGGAGGTTCATATGGTTAGGGTTTAAAGAGCAGCTTTTATGCTCTAGCGGAGGGGGGGGGGGGCAACTCACTATTAGGAAGGTGATCCCAAAATTTTGCACAGAGTATTTAACAAATTGAACTGTTAGAGAAGAACAGATGTAAAACAGGAAAACTGGTGAAAAACAGGGATAAATGCAGTGGAGGAGAGGGTTAGCGTGAGTATTTCTCTCCCTGGGTGCGGCAGCTTAGATTAGGATCGTTCTTTGCATATTGATGCTCTCTCTCTCTCTCGCTCTCTCACACACACACACCTTGTATTATTTGTCTGGCTTTTTACATATTCACATCACACACACGCCGGCAGCCCGGTGCTTCCACGGTGCTGATGTTATTCATAATGATGGACTGAGTCACAATGAAGTTGCTACTGCACACTGCTGATTCATATGGAGGTAATTTATTTGTACATGAGAAAATAAATCCTCTTTTACATCGATAACATAAACAACTTAAAATCTTTCAACATTGATAGACAAGACAGACAATACAATTGAGATGCACAGTAGAACTGAGAAGTCACTATAAGCAGTCACAACTATGTACAATCAATCAATGTTTCATCTTCCATTTACTTGGACAATAGTATTTAAAAGTCGATTTTTCCTCCAGCACTAGCCATGTTAGTGATCGAGTCAGGTAGGTAGTAACACAGTGTGAAGTGTAATAAAGACGTAAGGTAAAAAGACAAGTTTTGACTGAGCTTTGTAAATAAACAGCAGACAATGATGATCCCTTGTCACGGAGAGGGATGGCCATCTCACATTTTGTTAAAGGTCACAATGGTGTGTGAGGAAACTGTCCCGTAATGAATTAAAGAGCACAGTGGTATGCTGCTTCAAGAAGCTTCAAGGTAGAAGCAGCTGCATGGATACAGTCATGCTTGGAAGTTTGTGACCCTGTTATGCAATTATAGGAATGTTTAGTTTTTCCCATGCAATCCTTATTTAATCAAGATGTGCCATAACCAAAAGTCAGATCTTTGGGAGAGGAGTTTGTGTGGCACTTCCATAAATCCAGGTGAGAAACCTGGTCAGTTTGGTGTTAGCATGCAGGTAAGAGAAAGACACTATGCTGCGATCTAAGGAGACCTCAGAGGACCTCAGGAAGAGAGGAGTGAGTGAGCATCAGTCTGTGAAGGTTAGAAAGGCATATCAAGATTTGGGCTTCATCAGTCCACTGTGACAAAAATAATATACAGATGTAGAGCATCTAATATGACAGCGACTCTGCCTAGAAGTGGACGTCCTTCTAAAATATTACCAAGAGCCACAAGAAAAATATTAAAAATGGTCAGCAATGGTTTCTTAGTTTCATTTTGATTTTCTTAGTTAACTCATGAACGTGAGTTTCAAATGTCAGTTTTCATCAATCCAAATGCTGGTAAAAAAAAAAAAGGCTTGGAAGTCAGATTGGAAGGATTTAGAGGCTGCTGTGCAACACAAGACTGTATCATCAGCATAGACATGTAATTCAGAATGCTTCACAGAATACAGATATTATTTAGAAAGACTGTGGACCTAAAATGGAACCCTGTGGAACACCTTTGGAAATCATGAGGAATGCAGATCTTCCACAACTGATTGTGTTCTGTCACTAAGATAGTTTTTAAACCACTTCAAGGTGTTATTATTAAGACCTATGGAATCCAGTCTGTTAAGCAGGAGGGAATGATCAACTGTCTTTTTAAGTCAATAATGCCTCCCTTAATTTTGAAACACACTCAACACACACTAACATATTTACGCAACATTATGTTTAAGGGTCTCTAAGCTGTCTTTTTCTTCCCTGAAGCCTAAAATAACTACAGCCGAAACCAACCTTGGATCTGACTGGGGCGCTGGGAATCCATGTCAGAGGGAAAATGATGGAGCTAAAAACAGATCAACTCTCACTGTTACTCCCTGAGCTGTCTGTCTGTCTGTCTGTCTGTCTGTCTGACTGTCTGTCAAATCAAAATCTCATTTTATTTGTATAGCCCTTAATCACTGTTACAGTCTCAAAGTTACTATTACAGAAAACAATAAATGGTTAGTACATGACATCGCCCCAGCCTTGGACCCTCGCAGAGGACAAGGAAAAACTCCCCCAAAAAAACTGCTGTCTGTCTGTCTGTCTGTCTGTCTGTCTGTCTGACAAAGTTCACATCTAAATAATAGTCTTTTCCCCTTTGTCCTTCACAACACAGCTAAAAATAGAAAGCACTGCCACTCCACTCAACTAAAGAACAGTCTGTGGTTAAGGAATATAAAACAATGTCAAAAATGTCTTTCATGAATTCAAAGGGAAGAGAAAAACCCACACATTGCTGTTCAAAAAGATGTTTTATTATTGTTATTATCATTATTGGAATTTGCTTTACAGCATACACCACAAAAATGGCTCGCTGCCTCCTCCACAGAAAATGAGCATTTTTTAAAAAGTAAAAAAGAACCTTTTTTCTTATTAACCAGGCAAGCTTAACAATGAAGAAGAGAGGAGAGAGTAGCGGTGCTCCTCTGTTTGTGCTGATATTCACAGAATTGTGAAAGTTATACATTTGGCTAAAAAAAAAACACAAAAACACAAGCAGTTGGTGATACACTATCCCTGCCCCCCCCCCCCCCCCCTGACAAGACATGTTTCCCAACGTCTGGCTCAGGTTAGCCTTGACTAGCCTTAGTTAGATGCTTACAGTTGTTTTTTTCCCCTCTAAGAACTAAAAGCTCCATGTAAAACCTTTAGAGGGATCTACTTGTGGTTGCATTTTTCTCTTCAGTATGTGTTGTGGAACAAACTCGGCCCTGGGTTCCATTTAGGATGCAATAACCAAAACCTGCCACTACATGGCATCCAAAAGCGATTCCTCTTACAAAGCCTCAGAGTGTGGGCTCTGATATCGGTGGTCTTCAGGCTAGATTCAGGTCGGACAATCGAACCTTACACAGGTGCAGGCCATGCGGAAAATATTGTACACATACCATGACTACACACAAATACACAGTCATACATAAGGTGAGAAGACACAAATACACCAAAAAATCTCACATCTCTCTCAATAATAATAATTTCTATCCCACATTCCACTGACATGTCCCTTTTTTGTTAGTATTACACAGAAGCCTGCAACAAACTCATTCACAATCATATATAGTGCACCAAATGTTCTAGTGTTCATCCAAGCTTTGTACTGCAGCCATTTACCTACACAGCATCTACGCTCCTCACATTTTTCTCAGTCTGACATCAGGCTGAAATGAGAACTGGCCTGAGTATACTTTGTGCTCAAACTCTTCACTACATGTTGTCTAGATCCATTAACAGTCGCGTACGTGATCCAACCTACAATCTAAGTACAATACAACTGGATTTTGTGCAAATCAAAAAGAAATGTAGCGACTCTTTTTTTTTTTTCATAAAAAATGAGGAAGTCAGATGGTTTCTCCACATTCAAACTCAAACTTGACCAACCTCTATGAAGGTTCTCTTCCACATCACTGGTCCTGGCTTGTGCTGAACACGGTCTGTAACTGAGCACTTCTACACAAGCTGTTTTATCGTGGTAAAGACCGAAGACCACATTGAGTAGGAACAAGACTCAGTGCACTTTTGTTAGTGCTTGAACAGAGGACAGGAAGTGATCTGTTGACCCCTGTAGAGCGCTGGTTTTGAAACACACACACACACACACACACACACACACACACACACACAAGTCATACATCCTAGCACCACTCATGTGGCGACGTTCAGTCAAGGAGGCATTTCACTAAAAGATGTTATTGGATCAGGTGTTGGTTGTAAACTGGCACTGGTCAAGACGTACTGTGTGGCACCAGAGAGAGGTCTGACAGAGCAGCAGACTGGCTGTCTGTCTCGTTGCCATACAGAGACATCCACTTATGGCTTCATGGGAAGGGTCTGGTCTGGGCTATGGGAGAGACGGGAGGCGGCGTCACATTCTACACGTAGACACGGACCTGTGCTTTGATCCACTAACGTCACTCACGTGAAAACATTTAGGTGATTTGTCATTTGTTTCCAGCCACTTATAGTGTGTGCAACTTTAAAATGAGTTTGCTGGAACCAGCCTTGGTCTTTACTATAAGCCGAGCCATACTCCTGTCCTGTCTCCCATAAACCCTTTATCCAGACCCTTCCCTTTAGACCCCCACTGGGCCAGTCAGCTCTCATTTCTCCATGAGTGACAGCTGGATGATCCTCTGTAGCTCGTCGTCCTCCCGCCGCCTCCGAAGCGCCGCCTCCTCCTGCTCCCTGGCCGAGATCTCCATGACAATGCGGAGCTGCTCGTCGTAGCTGCAGGTGGTCGGCTGCTTCTTGGTGGGGGTGGAGCAGAGGCTGGAGGGAGGGCGGGGCTTGTGCTGGGGGGTCCTAGATGGAGGGATGGAGAGGGACGTGGGGGGGGGAGAAAGAAGAGGAAGAGGAGTTAGACTGTTCTATGTAAGCTGTCTGCCGCAAACACTTTTACCGGTTAGGCTACCGGAGGAGGCGGGCTCCTGTGTTGGCAAGCATCCACCGTGCTGAGGCGTCCTTGAGCAAGACACTAAATCCCTGCCAGCTCCAGGGGGCGCTAGTCAGTAGGTGACCCTGACCTCTGACCTTCTATAAGGAGGGCAAGCAAAATAGACTTTCGCTTCAGGGATCAATGAAGTACCACATGAACATACTGGATTTCATAGGAAATACACTAAAGAAGCATCAATCCAGCGCATAGAGTACAGAGTATATACAGTATATATATATATTTTTTACAATTGTTCTGCCATTCATATCAAGCACCTGGTCCAAGACATATATTACTTCCTTGACATTTTCCTGGCCCACCTGAGGCGCAAGTGAACGCCACTAAAGTAAGATTATCTCAAGAGTGCATCCATCCAGTCTGTATATGAAGGGTAAGACAGATAGTGGAGAGAGAGAGAGACAACACGGATAACACAGTGTGAATGAACAGGCTAAAGTCAACAGCAGCATTGTGGACTGTGCCCACACACACACACACACACACACACACACACACACACACACAGATAGGAGCAGATAGGGGTTGAGAGGAGAATAGCAGGATGGGTAAGAGAATAGGATGTGAGAGGACAGGACAGGAATACAGGATATGAGTCAAGGATGGAAAGAAAGAATAGCAGGATGGGATAAATCTAACGGAAGAGTGCAAAGACACCAAAGACCAACAATGCATTAGAGCGAGGAGCGCGTCAAACATAATACGGGTGAAGAAATGGCAGGATATCACGCTTTTGTCCGTAGGAAGGGAGTGAGAGATGTGGTTGGACAAACAACTCCCATTCATTTTAAATGCTTCCCTGCTTTTAATTGACCTTTTCTCTTCCTGGTTTAATCCCTGAGAATATAAGGGTTGGACTTGGGATGGAGGATAGGAAAATATATAAAATGATATATAATTTACACAACGGAGCGGGAGGAGTGAGTGATGGGGATGAAGGGGAGGGAAAGCAACAAGAGAGGAGATAAAGGGATGGGATAAAAGACGAGTGGAACGCTGACCTCTCCAGACGACTGGGGTCACAGGAGAGGGTGTGTGTTCCCGGCTTGCTATTGGTTAGCGCCTCCCAGATGGTCACCTGGAAAACAAAGAGGAAGTCACACAGGAAGTCAAAGAGCGAGGACAGGAAGTGGATACCCAGAACAGGACACGGACCGACAGAGAGAGGGAATATCCTCCCTTAAAGGCTTCTTTTTTTTCTTCCTGTTAACGTGTGATAAAGTCTCCCTCACACACAAGACTGAAACAGCTAATTCTCAGACGACAGATTAATCCCAGCCGGTGGATACAAGAGGTACTACACTGTGACACTAACAGGTGTTTTTCTGCTATACATTTATATAGAAACATGAACACATTTCCTGCTTCACAAAGTAGACAAAGCTGTGACTGAAAGTGTTGTCATCTTCCACATCACTGTTTGGTACGGCGGTTTATCAGCTCAGGACAGGAGCTCACTGGAACAACTTATCTACCTCTTCTATATTCTACACCTGTATGGAAGGCAAAGCTTTTAAATTGTTCCCTGACTCCTCTCACCGAGCCAATTTCTATTTCTTTCTCTGTCCCTCTGGAAGGAATCCAAGGAGTACCGGGATCTCTTGGTGTCCAAACAGCACCTGACCCGAGGCAGTGTTGGCTCTGGGCTCGACAAAGCACTTTATTCTATTTATTGATTTTACTTATTCGTTGATTGTTTTTTATTTCGAAACTGGTCGCTTTCTGCACTTTTACTCACTTGACCTGTACATTTATTGCTGTCATTGATGATGAGGGGGGGTAATACATCGTGTATCCTTTCTTGTGCCTGTCCCGAGCACACTGACAGCAAATTCATAGCAAACCTTGGTAGATAGGAGCAATAAACGACTGAGTCCGGCATCGTACCACCACCGATGTAACTACTTCAAAAGGTACTTGTACATGCACATTTTCTGTCTGAGCGTATACCTGATCGTATTCGGAGCCGGCCTCCAGCAGACTCTGCTGTATGGCAAACTGCAGCAGGTCCTCCTCCTCCTCTCTCATGCTGTCTCTCTGTTTGCCTCCCAGCACGCTGTATCCCGGCGGGGGTTCGAACACACACGGGGGGATCTCTCCGGCTCGACACGACACTGCAGCACACACGGGGAAGGCAAAGGGCAGGGAGTAGGGAAGGACTTAACAAGGGCAGTGACGAGAGAACATGTTTGGGATCCAGATATGAGCTGTATGAGAATTTTATTTTTTCAAATGAAATCAAAGCAATTGATTTTTTTGGGTATATTTTCGGTATATACTTCGGTATATACTGCTATATTTTATACTGGTATACTGGTATATTTTCATAGGACTATAACCTAAGGTAGCGCATTTCTGCTAGATGCTACGTTTTCCACAGAGGTTCCTCTACATCTCTCCACCACGGCTGCAGTTTCAACGTGGCTGCTGATCAAGTGATATCCCGAACCCTAACCTTTCATGTGTCATCAGCGATAAATACGGCTCATAAATCTATCGTGGAACCGTAAATTCAATTAGCGAACTTGGCGAAAGCATCCTCCATAAATAGGATTCATTCTTGCAAAAAAAAAGTCAGACAATTTGAATCCGTATTTCAAATTTAAAGGCTCTTTCAAAATAAACCTTTCAAGCTAAACCTCATCTGTAGTGTCGTCATCAGAAGACATCGCCTCTCATCGTGACTGCAGTGGCTGAGAGGTTAGATTGTAGGTTCATATCTTAAAATATTACAATTGAAGTTACAATATCAACTAAACAAGTGGGTTATGTATCCATTGTCCCCCCCAAAAAAAACAACCCTTGCAGCGTGTTTGTGTTGTTCTCACTGGAGGAGCTGGAGCTGGAGACGCTGGAGGAGTCACTGCCTGGAGAGGGGGTGTCTGTGCTGGGGGTGTCCCTCTGTCCGCCCCCCTCCCCTACCTCGGTGTCGCCCCGGACCCCCGTCCCCTCCTCGCAGCCGTTCAGGTTGCTGAAGGTGATCCTGGCGTTCAGGATGTGGTAGATAGGGATCTCTACAGGGAGCAGAAAGAAACAATCTGTACGTCGTTATCTCC
>JAXDDW010000010.1:3930000-3947500 GCA_034670385.1 Hoplostethus mediterraneus | reverse complement strand
TCACTGCAGGGGATGGGGTCTGTGTCAGGGACTTGTGTAGGAGAACAGAAGTCCCATCCATGTTGTTGTCGATCAATAAAAGATCACTTAATGCCCAGTTAACATTTCAGGTTCAGCTAAATCAAAACAACATAACAGCTCTACAGTTGTGGAAAACATCTGCAGAGCCAGAGTGAGTAAAATAGCAGCTTTTGCCAAGCAAGTACTATCTTGAGATTATTTAGACACAGATCAGGCAAAAGGGTGTACACCTCGATATTAGGACAGCGTATAGGTGCAGGAGAAACGGACAGGTGATGGAAAAGAGGAGGGGTAGCCTAATGGTGGAGGGATGAAGGTATGAGTCATTAAAAAAGGCAATCAATATTTGATATTTATTTGACATGCTCACCTTTTGACACAGTGTAATGAGGAACCAGGACTAGATGATGTTGATGGTGACAGCAACAACCACGCTAGACAAGACAGCGACGATGATGACAGCGCTGATTACGATTACTATCAGCCCCATGATGGCTATCCACCAGCTGATTCCAATAATATCGAGAAATACTGGCAGTCACAATGTCAGCAGCAAAATCCACACACACTCACACTCACACTCACACACACACACACACACACACACACACACACACACACACACTAAACTATCTGCCTCCTGACTCACCCCGTTGTTCGGTCCCATATGCTGCTCAGCAATCCCTAGGAAGTTCTGCAGGGGCGTCTTCCCACCTGGTCAGAGACACAGATCGGTAATGAGTTAGACGGAGAGAACACAGTTAAATACACAAATGTATGAACTCAAACTGTGCACTTAGTTTGACTTGATGGCCCCTGGGAGCCACTTATGACTGCATAAACTCAAGAGAAAAAGAACCGTGGGCTCATTTCTCCCCACCACTTAGTTTGCTTAATTTTATGATGAAATGATGCAGCGTCTCACGCCTGTGCAGCAACTGCCTTCCATCACGCTCGTCTGGTCTTGTCTGATCAGCTGGATGTTCGATATGGGCATACATTGAGGTTATGTGTTTGATTGTGCTTTTATGTAATGTGTTTTATTATGTTATTGTGGTTTTCTGTCTTTAATTCATCTTCAAGGAAGCCCTTTTCAGGTGATATTTCTTCTAGTGAGGGGCCTCTAGACCTCTTTGGATCTCAGAAGAACCCACAATGAACCCTTAGTTTTTAGAGTGCATGGAGTAGGCATTTAGATAGATACAGAGTTGAGTTAATGGAAAATAAATGTCCATCAATTAGCTTTAGTGCTTGTGGCGTTGTGGTAGCTGAAGATAACGCACCTTGCTTGGTCTACAAGACAAGTGTCCACATTTTGACATTTGACCAACCGATGGTCTACGGCCGCTTGACCCAAGATCTATACGCATCTTTCTTTAAAAAAGTGCTTTAAAGTTAATAAAACAAGGCTGAAAGTTAGTACAAGGGTAGGACAAATGGAAGTTGTGTTAGTTATCCAGGCGCCGGCAACATTTACCGCTTCCAAGAATACTTCCCTCATGAAGATTACCCAAGTGCAGATGGGGATCATGACCTGGGAGAGTTGAGCTCTCACAGGGACACGTTGATGGTTGATCCTGGCTGACAGCGGCAGTCTGGGGAGGGGAAAGCTTGCTAATCCAGTTTGATTTATGATCTGAACCAGAAAACGACACGGGGCTTCTGAAAGAATGTTGAGGGCCGTTCACCAGAGCCCCCAGGTGATCCTGTAGAGCTCAACTAAATAGGGATTACGCATCAGCGACTGATTTCCCAGAAATGTCTCACCACTTAGACTGTCTTTCCCCACTCGGCTACGATGGGACAAAGCTCATCGTAGCTGTAGCTGTGATGTAACCACAGGTAAAGAACGCCTCATTGGCCATCAAGAGGTGATCAAGATCCAACTCTCTGGAAACTCTAGTGAGGTACCTTTGGCCTTGGTCTTGCTCTGGTCTGATAGATGGTCAGTTCTGGTCCTGGTGATCAACTCCACATTGGATGCTCCATATACCTAAGGGACAGCAGGAGAAAAGGAGACAGGGGTGGTGATGAGGGAGTAATATAATATTCCCCAAAAATCCCCACTTGTCACAGCCTGTTCTTCAGGTAATCCCAAGACCCCACAATGAGCTGGTGTTTAAAGGACGTGGGGCCTGGCCTATTTTAAGTAGCATATCTAAAGTAGTGCATATAGCCAGATGTGAAAAAGAAAATCCTTTACTTCTAGACATTGCCTGTTATAGCCTGTTATGTTATATATCATGAGTTACACAGCCTACAGCTTACAACTATCACAAATTCAGATAGTGTTGAAATCCTACAGACCTAATTTGCCCCCGTTCCCCCGACACCAATGCACTTTGTTTTGTGTTCTTGCGTCTTCACAACAACTCCTCTTTACCAACTGCAACAACTTTAACACAACTATCTGAAATATGCAATGCCAATTTTCATTTCTTGCAGGAAGGTCAAGAGAACCTGAACAGGAACACCTGGGGGGCCCAGTTGCCGGGGGCCACTCCCCAAAGAAAGCAAAGACTGACTGAAAAGTTTTGTGCTTCTGAATTCACGCAGGAGGAAGGGAAAAAGGGGAAGCCAAGGCTAAAAAGCAACCGGGAGGAGAGCAGCGGACCAGGAGTTGTCTGTTTACATTTGTAATTTTAAATCAATGGTGCAGAAAATAGATGTTTTTCAGGGGCGAGCCTTTTACTGTAGAGCCTGGAGTCTGAAGTGCTCTCAAACCACTAGTGACAGATGGTCTTGGGTGTCCAACACTTGTCTCCCATTGATCCCTTCTACGGGGCCACGGAAACAAATAAGGTCACGGTAATGCGCCTCTCTGTGCTATCTTAAAAAAGGAAGACATAAAGGAAGACAAGTAGATCAATAGATAGATTCGTTCTCACAACTCACAAAATGCTGTACTGCAGTTTCAGAGCTGTCACACCTCACACCTCATAACTTCAGCACATTCTGTTTCAACAACACGGTCTTGTACTGTATGTGCCGGACAGGTTTCCTCATCCCACGGTCAATGAATTCATACTCTTCTATTGTAGAATTTCAAAAATACAATTTGAAAATGGCAGGTGTCAGTGCAAAACTATTTATGGAATTTTTTGGCATTTTGGAATAGAAATTGCAGTCAATATTTGAAACCGTGACTGAAAAAGAGGACTGTTTTGCTCCGGTAGCAGCGGCTTATCTGGAGCGTTTGAGCTAGGTTACAGTGTGAGAGGGTGCAGTGCATCATGGGTGCAGTGTGTGAGCTCTACCTTGGCTTCGTATCCATTCACCATCTCAGTCTTCTCACTCCTCCAGCCCAGTATACCCGTCCTATTCCTGCAGTGTAGATATACAACACACCGCAGTTCAATTCTTCAATATCATATCCCTATTCCAGACCATCATAGCAAGGACCTGAAACTTGTGAAATGCATTAAATCGCAGACATTGACAGAAATCCTCAAGCCGAGTTCTGCTTTAGTTCAGTGTATTAGGATGCCCTCCCAGACGTTACTGAGGCATATCACATCTTTGTGATCTATTCACATTCAGGTGACAGATTATTGAGCTATTCTTGGAAAGCGAAACGGTGTATGCGCGAAAAAGCATGTTTTTCAAACATGATGCATTTTCTCAGCAACACCCTTGTATTTTGAATGAGTTTGAACCATTTGGTTTTAACACATTTCAAGGGCTCAAGCAAGACAGTTGCGGGGTTTTTCCATGACTGCGTGCGATTCGTTCAGGTGGATGTTCTGTCCGCTGCACTTGACGAGGTGTCTCGCTCTCAGCATCATAAATGGATTATTGGCGTGTAGACAACAGCGCTGACCAAGGAAAATGCATAGAGGTGACACTGAGGTGAGAGTCCACCACGGGGCCGTTTTCATATTCCCTCCGGCTCGCCTTCTCTCTGACTCCTTTCTCTTTACTCGCTATTTATCTTTTACCGGTCGCTTCCTGTCTCTGTGTCTCTCTGCCTGATTCACCTATCTATCACTGTGTCCCTCTGCAGTCTATCTTTTATACCTTACCTCTCCTCCCGCCTCCCGCCTCCCCCAGCTACCCCCCGTTTATGGCTTGCGTATCATTTTTTATAGTCTTTTGTGTCTCATTCATCTGTCCCATCCCATGTTCTCTGCCCATACATTTCCCTTTTCCTCTCATCTCGCTCTCTCATCCCTCTTTCGCTCCCTCATCTCATCCCTCTCTGTCTATACCTTTCTCTATCCATCTACTCCCTCTCTCTTCTGTCCCATCCCTTACTCTCTCTCTCATCCCTCTCTGTCTGTTCTCTCCACCTCTTTCCTCTCCTGTCCAAAACTTTCTCTGTCGTCTCACCCCCCCCCCCCCTCTTTTTTTTGTCACATCCTGCTTATCTCACCACAAGATGAGTGTTGTCCTCTATGTCCCTGCTTGCCCACCCCCACCCCCCCCAACACCCACTACCCACATTGTGCATTCCCCTTCTTTTCCATCCCTCCCTTCCTAAACCCTTTTTTCGCACATCATATCAACACCTATAAAACCTGTGCTGTAAAACCAAATGTTGTTTTGCTGCTAGGACAATAAACGCACCCATCAATCTAACCGGTTGACCACCTGCTTTTCCCATAAATGTTTCCCTTCTCGTCTCCCTCCATGTTTTATCCTCTTCTATTCCACTTCTTCTTTTCCCTCCACTTTTCATTCTGCTATCTGCCTCCCCCATCCACATCCACATCCACTCCCACCTTCCCAGGATGAGTGCTCCTCGTCTGCTTCCACCAAACATCTGTGATGTGATGTTCCTAACTTAAAAACACTTTCTGATTAAGTGTTTGTAAAAGCCACGCGAGGCAACACTGCCCAGTCGGGTCACGCTTGTTGTCAGTTCTGCCAATTAGAAGTAAAGTGTCAACACGAGAATCAATCCCGGCTTAGCTGGCTCGATGAAAGATGCCGGAAGAAAGTAATAAATTATGGTGGACCCAATTAAAACACAAATCTGAGTGCCATAACTGAATTTTAGAAATAAAATATCAATGTGACTTCAAGTTGTCTGTGTTTGGGAGTGATAAGTGGGAAATGGGAGTGAGAGGAGAGGGAAAGCAGAGTCAGCACCGTGGACAGCGCCCCAGGCAGCTGCTTTCACTCAGCACCACGGCCAGCGCCTGCAGGCTTCTCCTGGGCCGAGCGGGTTGAGGGGGAAGTATCATCCCCGACCACGCGCTGCACAGCCGGTCGGCACGTGGACCCGGACGCACCCGGACACACCGATTCCCTAATTACCCGCCGCCTCGCGATAAATCTAAAAAAAATGTACCTGCTCTTTCCTCCTCTCTCCTTCAACAAACACATTGCCATTGATGGGCAGGACAGGGCAACTGTATTTAGCACCGCAGTACCACAGCACGCCCCCCAGGCTGTCTGGCTTGTGACAGTGACACCCCAGTGTGCTTAGCGAGGGAGGACTAGCCTTATAGCCCCGACTAGGAAGAATTTAAGTTGGATTTTGCCCACTCGCCTTTCCCCCCTAATCCTTGAACTATTTTTTGTTTCTGCAGCAAAACCGTGTCTCTGTGTGTTGTTCTGTTCTGAATTCATCAAACGTCCCCCTGGGCTGTCACGCGCTGTTTTAGGGTGGATGCTTCCTTTAAATTTTCATTGGTGTTGAGTGAGTGCCGGCCACTACTGCAACATTCCCGTGTTACGTCAAGACTTGGCTTCAAAGACGCCTGCCTGGCTCCTATTCATTTAATGTATTTTAACATTGGCAGTGGGGTGGCATCGATTTCTTGCACTAGGGGCCCGTCCTGTTCTACTTACTGGTTGTATAGTACGTGTCTCTGGTGCTTATGCATGATTATGACAGAATTTGACACCCTGTATATTTGGTTGCTTGTTCAGATCGGCATTGCTCCCCTGACCTCTCGAAGGCGATGTTGCGGGTGTCCAGCTGAGTGGTCACCACGGGGGCCGACAGCCTGGCCGCCACCTGCTCATCGCTGGGCTGCAGGCCCCCCAGGAGGCCCAGGCCAGCGGTGGTGGTGGTGCAGCCGGTCCCGCCGCAGCCGTTCCTCCGGCCAGGGGAGGGCGCCGTGAGCGAGGAGACGCACAGGGTCTCGCAGAACACCTGCTGGCTATCGTGGTCCACCTCCATCACCTCTGCACTGGAGTCTGCAGGGGAGAGGGACATGAAGGGGGAGAGGACGAAGCGTGAAGTTGAGGATGTAGACTCTGGTGCTTAGGCCAGCACACTCACACAGCTGCACACTAGAAAACCGTCCATGCACACAGAAGCACAAACTCAAGGGAGCTGATGACAAATCTCAAGAGAAAAAGGATGCAGACAGAGAGTAGAGAAGAGAAGTAAAGAGCAAATGGAAAATCCAGGCAGGCCCAAAGATGAGAGAGCTCAGAAACAGAGAGCGAGGGCTTACGGAGAGCAGAGAAAAACTTCCAAGAAAAAGGTCAGAACAGGAGTACGTTAAGAGAGGGAGCGAGAAGAAAAGAGAAGAACTGGGTGAAATAATGCAGAGCCAGTGAGAATCAACTGAGTGGAAAGAGCTGTGCAGTGCAGTCGTACGGTGACCAGATCCTCTGAGAGAGGCAGGCAGAGGGAGGGAGGTGAGGCGAGAAGAGAAATTACCGATGATATCATCCTGGAAAATACTAGAAAACCAGATGAGCTGGGAGGCACAGGAGGAAAGGAAGGAAGGAAGGAAGGATGGATGGATGGAAGAAAGGAAAAGGAAAGGCCTCGCGACAACAAAACAAAAAGGCAGAATGTGACAATAAGATGCACACATATACAAACAAACACACGCACGTGCACGCACACATGCACATGCTACACTTTTTTCTTTCTCGGTTTTATCAATAATAGTTTTTATTTTCTGTCTGTATTTATGTCCTTGGATGTTTTTAGTACTTTATGACTTTGTTCTGTTGAAAGTGCTTTAAAAATATATTTGTCTTGACAAGACTTAACTTGACAGGCACACAGCACACACACACACACACACACACACACACACACACACACACACACACACACATGCACACAGCATGCAGTCAGAGTTTGACCTCTAACCTTGCCCCCTGAAAATGAAGCTGCGGTTTCCTCTCTGCCAGGTCATCTGTTCAAACCCCATCAGGGTGGTGTCGACGCGGAGACACTGACCGCTCTTCCACACCCTGTAGGTGTCGCTGGGGCAGATACGAGACACCAGGGGCACTGGGGGACAAACACAGACCCCCCCCCATTTCAATCCGATAAAAATGATGGAAGTACTATGAAATGAGTTTGTACTGTCGATTCTAATGTAAATCTACGGGATTTAATGGACAGCAACAAAAAGAAGAAACCAGGATAAACAAAATTAGTGATGCTAATGCTATAGCACAAAACAGCTGCAAAGGAAAAAAAAAACACCTCTTCACAATGTGTTTTGTGCTTTCATTTGGCTCAAGTTGGCAGTTCTTGGGCTCAGTGCCCTGTTCAGTCTATTCCAATACGTAGGTTCTGGTAAGCTGTGAATCAAAGGCAGCGGGGAGTGGAAGAAAAGAAGTCTACTGTTGCAAAGCACTTGATTATTGCATGACATTGACATATGGAGGGGTATTTGATTTGGAACCGCCACATGTAACAGCAATATATACAAAAAAAACAAATTTGTAACAGCAGCATTAGAAAATCTAGGCCAACTAATAATATCCCCTATATGATTTGTGGTGTGGCTGGACACAGGGGTTTGCCACCGATACTCGAAATGCATCCACCTCCACATTGATATGTAACGCCCAAAATCAAAACCCAGAGTTGATTCTGCAAGACAAGAAGTGTGTGAGTGGCAGAGTCCAGTAGAACAGGAAGAGACAGGCCTCTTCAGCCCCAGAGGAAGATGATAACATGATTAGTTCTGACTGGTCAGGACTGGACTGCTGTACTGATGGGAGTGACGCAAACACTGGACTCACCCCAGCTGGTAAACTCCCATTTCATCTCCACATAGAAGTCCTGGGCCTGGACAGAGGGAGAGAGAGAGAGAGGGCGAGAGAGAGAGAGAGAGAGAGAGACAAATGAGAAAGAGACAGACAGAGATGAAGAGGAGGAGAGAGAAAGAGAGCGAGATCAAGGGAGAGGAGGGGGGGAGTGAGAGTTTCAGATAAAAGAGAGAAAGTGGGAGTCGGGGGAAATAGAACGAGACTGATGAATCTAATTTTTTAAATGGGCAGATAGAGAGAGGGGGCAATCACAAAGAGGAGGACAAGAACAAAGGGGCAAATAAAGAGAACCAGGAGAAAGTGTTTCACTTCCTGTCCCAAAGATGGAGGGACCGCCACAGAGACGGAGAGAGGAGGACCGTCCAATAATAGAACCGGAGGAAGAGATGGATAGAAGAAGGATGTGGGTGAGAGTGGATGAAGGATGGTGTGATGTATGCGACCACATGTATGCAAGTGCATATGTGTGTGTGTGTGTGTGTGTGTGTGTGTGTGTGTGTGTGTGTGTGTGTGTGTGTGTGTGTGTGTGTGTGTGTGTGTGTCAGGCAGCCAGCTGGAGCAGATACAGGGAGAGACAGACAGTGTGAAGACATCTCTCCGTGTCCCTCTTCCTTTTTTGTCTCTCCAGCTACAGCGCTGCAGCAGCTTCAACACTATCCACTACACCTCCGCACGCATCCGACAGGATTACAACCGCCAACCCGAGGGCTCTCCGGGGATCATCTGTCACTGATATTGTGCCTTTGAGCAAGGCCCGTCAGTCAGCCCTACCCCCCTTGGCTGACTCAAATTGTGGTGTTGTAACACCGGGAGTCAGACCCTCTGTCTGTCAGTGGAGGTTTATTTCCCTTGTTGAATAGAAAACGAAGATATTAATAACCTTCAAACAACAAAACCTAGAATATTTATATCTTAAAACAAATGTGTAAATATTAAAAAGATTCATCTACAATGCAAATGGACTCAACTCTGTTTACAAATCTCCTTGACATGCCTTTGTGGTTTGCGCATGTGTGTGTGTGTGTGTGTGTGTCTGTGTGTGTGTGTGCATGTGTCTGTTTCCGTGTGTGTGTGTTTCCATGTGTGTGTGTGTGTGTGTGTGTGTGTGTGTGCATGTGAGTGAGTGTGTGTGCGTGTGTGTGTGTTCCCACCTGGCGCAGTCTCTCCAGCAGGACGGGGATGCCCGCCAGTCTCTTGGCAGTCCGCTGGTAGTCACGGTAACGAAGGACGAGGCGCACCAACTCCGGATCTCTGGTACTGACGGCCTCCTGGAGAACTGAGCCACAGAGAGAGAGCGAGAGAGAGAGAGAGAGAGAGAGAGAGCGAGAGAGAGAGAGAGTGTAAAAGAAACCCAATCATTCAGGCCTCATCTAAAATGTATGCATATGTGCAATTCAAGGAGGCAGCGAGCGTCGCCTAACCTGCCTGAACTGAAGTGGGCCTGAGGAAAGCTCGTAAGGCCAATTACAGGAGCTCACCCATCATTCGTCAGACAGCCACTTTACTGTTCATTTTAGAGGCTGGTCTGTTATAGAAGAATATCCCTTCTCTCTCTTCTAGCAACAAATGCAACAAGTGCAAATGCAGGCTAACACACACCAATTAGATTAGATTATTACTATACTATAACTATAAATATACTATTACTATAATCTGATTATGCCATCAGATTACTATAATCTGATGGCAAGAAAAATGGGGATTGTAATCCATTACACAGTAATCAGATTAGTGAAGACACATATTCAGAATCAAGCAGACAACATATAAGATTACACAAGCAAAGAGGAGGACAGCGGTAAACACAAAGACCTAGCCACAAGGAGACAGACTCCGGGTCAGGTAAAGGGGAGGAGCTACAGTTATGCCAGCATTGCTTCATAGTTTGAAGGTTAAAAAGATTTTCATTCATTTCATACTCCTTGGATAGATTATTTGACATTTAAGGTGCTATAGCGTTTTAACATCACTAAAATCATGATCACATCATGTTTTAGATATTAATATTATTACAGTAAACAAACGAGACCATCTCCGAGAAAACTGGCAGCCTCCATCAGCCTCTACCCTGCATTTTACATTGTGCGCCACCAAGTCACGTTTCAGCCGAAGTCCTCCTGTATTGCTTTACAGCACAAAACAGGAAGAGGGCGCTGTTCTTCCAGTGCAAGCAGAGCTGAAACTTTCAGAGTTTCTTGTGACGGTAGATGGTGGACGGAGTGAAAGGCCGATGGAAAAATCACAACATGTTTGTCAGTAAAGCCGAAATCTTTGGCCGAAGAAGCGACAGCCTCATTGTCACAGGAAGCAACAGGGTTTATGGGAAACGTGGTCCTACCACCAACGACACCAGTGATAGAGGACACCTATCATCTCATCATTTGTTTACGGTAATTATAGGTACCATGATTAATTTGACAACGATATACTGATGTTTAAAAATGGCCACCACCACTCCGATGCATTAAGCACAATGCACACCCTAATAGCTCAATTCCCTACACACACACACACACACACACACACACACACACACACACACACACACACACACACACACTCACCGGTCCATCCATTGCGGTTCTCCTTGCTAACGTCAGCGCCCTGCTGCAGCAGGACCCTGGCGCAGTCCAGGTGGCCCAGCGTGACGGCCAGGTGGAGAGGAGTCCGGCCACGAGGGTCCAGAGACTCTAAATCAGTCTGGAGGGGGAGAAGGATGTGGGGGAGAGAGAGGGGGGGTGCAGAGGAGAGATGAGATGAAGCGCAAAGGGGAGGAGAAAGAGAGGAGGAGAGAAGAAGAGTAGGGAGGGGAGAGAGGGGATGGAAAGGAGGAGGACGGAGAGGGGGAGAGAAACAATGGAGAAAGGGGAGTGGGGAGAGGACGAAGGGTGAGACAGAGGGAGGAGAGATGGAGGCGGGGAGAAGAGTGGGATAGAGCAGGGGAGAGAACGGGGGAGAGAGGCAGAATAGGGCAGGGAGAGAAAGGACAGGAAGAGGACAAGGAGGAAGAGAAGACGGAGAGGGGGAGAGATGGGGGAGGAGGAAATTGGGGTTAATTGTGTATTGTTGTAGTGCTCTGTCTAGCTCAGGTCGAGGGGGCAAAGAGAGAGAGAGAGAGAGAGAGAGAGAGAGAAGTAGAACAAAGAGAGAAATGTGAGGAAGATGACAGAGAGACGGAGAGAGAGAGAGACCGTGACATGTGCTAATTGATCTGTCACCACTCCAACATGGCGGGGGCGGTTCCACTCCTGGGTCTGCTCCTCTACTTATTGTCTGGGTGGAAACAGAGCCTAGCCACGCTGTGAACGTTTTTTCAACCAGCCTCCCTTCTGCTAGTTTTTCAAGAGATGCAACTTGAGACAGGAGGGTCGTCTGGTAGGTTAGAGAAGGTGGTGCGCCGGTTTGAATCCCAGCTGGGGAGAAAATCTGAGCAGGGTCGAGCGCAAAAACGAGTAGCGATCTCCTCATCCAACTCCGACTGCGGAGCTGCTTAGCGGCCGACGGTGAAGCCATGCGGTTATACCGAGCGGCTCCCGGGTGTTTTCGTGTGTGTAACTGTGAGTGTGAAGTAGGGCGTTGCTGATGAAGCGAACCTCCCCTGGAATAAATAAATGCTTTAGGCTTCAAAGTGGCGCGCTGGGGGGGGGGGGTGGCCCTCGGCTCCACTCCGGTCCTGGATTTAGATTCATGCCCGGCCACACGCCACTATCAAACCAGGAAAACCTCGTCTGTGTGATCTGTACCAATGATATCAACGCTCTAATATGATGAATTTCATGTGTCTTGAAACAAAAAAATGTTCACTTGCCCTTCTTGAGGCGTCACAGTAGACAGAAAGAGAAGGAAATAGCGACGGAACATTTTAGATGCTAAAAATTACAAGTACAGTGCTTCTGGTTTATGATGCATCCTCATAAAAAAAATGAACAAAACATAAATTTGTTTTTTGAAAAATTGTTCTTGTAATTTTGAACCCTCTAGCTCAAGCTTTTGTCAGTCTTTATGGATGTTCAATGTTCACAGCCCGTGATGTCGAGGGCTGTTAGACACCAGTTTGCCTTGAAGCAGAATGTGTTTTACATTCTTTGATTAGAAACCATGACTGTTTTGCAGGCATATGCCAAGGAAAAATATGCAGATCGTGTATTGTATCTGATCTGAATACATTTCAGATGTGCAAATAGCAAATCAACGATTGAAAATGATTAGTGGATCTCAGGTCTAGCGGTGCCTCACCACGTGTTTATATCTGTCTCAGCCCAAAGACGCCGAAAGGCTGACAGGATGGGCCGCTCGTTCTATCTATCTGATGATTAAGACAGCCGTTAAATATCATATGACAGCATAGACACAGCGGCTGGGGGGGGGGGGATGTACTGCTCTCAGCTCTTGGTAATTATATATATCGATCTTTAAATATGCTGCACGTGCTGATACAGTTCAGTTTCTGATCTGCTGAGCGGGTCGTCTCAGCCGCCCCATTAGCTTAGAATTGTTGAAATCGATAGCGAGATCAGAAATTATTGAGTAGTGTTGGGAATTAGGGATAAGCCTAAGCATACAGGTAGGGAAACCTCAGCGACATACCCGCACTCACACACACACAAACACACACACACACACACACACACACACACACACACGTCCTCTATAGTCGCCATTTGGCGGTTAGTGCGTCACTCTTATTGCCGTCTGAACTGGGCTTCTATATGAACGTGCTGTGTACTCTAAAACCATTACAAGACCCAGGCGTTTCCATTTTCCTGTATCATACTTTTTTGATTACAAGAATAAAAGCACAGATTCCCGGGGCGGCTAATGGTTTATTGTTCATTGACATATTCAAGTAAAAAATGTGAATCATGTGAAAATTCTTGTCATCCTATATTGTAGCAAGAATAGACAATTTTTTTTCCTGCTACAATGACATAGATAGGCTAGCATGCGGTGTTGGGATATCTTCCTGTAATTAGAAAAGCATCTACATAGCAGATATTGTACAGATATTGGTTACTTGCTATCTGACTGTATCGTATTATCTCCATGAGCTGCAGTGATCCAGAGTACACCTGATGAGTTGTCATTTCTTTACACAAATAATCTGATTCAATTACTGGCTGTATTGTGTTGCTGCTATCACATCCCCCCCCCCCTCCCTCTCTCTCGCCCCCTCCCTCTCTCTCTCTCTCCCCCTCTATCTCTCTAGGTCCAAACCCCATGCTGTCCTATGCATCACTGTTTTGATGCTGCCTCTCTCTGCAGTGTGCTCTCCTTTGAAATCAACAACTTCTACACCGCTGATCCCAGATCTGGCCTCCAATTAAACAGAGCTGGCTGACGGACGTCACTATCTAACGCCTGGGCTGATCCAAGGTCAGCGCTGTCAATCCATCGCAGGCCTGAATCCTAATTGAGGATTACGCTCAAGAGATAAGTGGGGCGTGACTCAGAAGCAGCTCTTTGATGGAAGACAGGAAGGATGCCGTGGACATTTCTAGAAATAGAAATGAGAAACTTCTGAGAGATGTTTTGAATGTTTGAGTTATATCTGTTATGGTTGGTATATAATATTAAAAATGTCGGGAATATCAGAAATAGGGCTGATCAGGTGAATGCAGGTGAGAGGTATGAGACTTTACAGATCCACCCAAACTGTGAAGAGGTGACGTAGTTGAAGTGGAGGAGACATATTAAAGAAGCTGAGATTAAACTGCGCAAAAAAAGAGTGAGGAAAGTGTCCCCTGGTATTTAGTGCACTCAGTGTATAATACAGCAATAAAAGTGATTGACAGCTACTGTGTGATACAGGTAAAATCTTACGCTTGAAGAAACACACATTGTGTGCACTGCCAGTAAGACTATCCATCACTCACTGAAGCCTTCTGTTTCTGCTATTTGCAAGGGAAATGAAGCAAACCACATAGGATCCACACAGACATGGATGACTGTACGAATGCAGCTACACTAACGGTGACAGTACACTGGGAAATAAACACAAACACACACATGCAAAAAGACAAAGGCACACACAAACACACAAACACACAAACACACATACACACACATTGTGTTTGGCAGCAACGCAATACAGCCAGTGGATAATTGAATCAGATTATTTGTGTAAAGAAATGACAACTCATCAGGTGTACTCTGGATCACTGCAGCTCATGGAGATAATATGATACAGTCAGATAGCAAGTAACCAATATCTGTACAATATCTGCTATGTAGATGCTTTTCTAATTACAGGAAGATATCCCAACACCGCATGCTAGCCTATCTATGTCATTGTAGCAGGAAAAAAAATAGTCTATTCTTGCTACAATATAGGATGACAAGAATTTTCACGTGATTCACATTTTTTACTTGAATATGTCAATGAACAATAAACCATTAGCCGCCCCGGGAATCTGTGCTTTTATTCTTGTAATCAAAAAAGTATGATACAGGAAAATGGAAACGCCTGGGTCTTGTAATGGTTTTAGAGTACACAGCACATTCATATAGAAGCCCAGTTCAGACGGCAATAGGAGTGACGCACTAACCGCCAAATGGCAAACACACACATGCAAAAAGACAAAGGCACACACACACACAAACACACAAACACAGATACACACTTGTGTTTGTCCAAGCATACCTGATACCAAGGCTTCAGTGTGTTGATTAGTACACTGTGTTCTCAATCTCTCTCTCTCTCTCTCTCTCTCTCTCTCTCTCTCTCTCTCTCTCTCTCTCTCTCTCTCTCTCTCTCTCTCTCTCTCTCTCTCTCTCTCTCTCTCTCTCTACTATCTCTAGCCATCCACTCCTCGGTTAACAACTCTGCTCTCCACTTTTTCCAGCACTGGCTACAATAGCAAAGAGACAAAGACAAAGGCAAACAATGTGGGTGAGAGAAATCTCTGTTGTAAGAAAGCGCCTGTCAGCAACATCTGCAACACGTAAAACAGGGGAAGATAGGGGGAGAGAGAGAGGGAGAGAGAGGGAGAGAGAGAGGGAGAGAGAGGGGTGACAGATTCCTATTGTAAGCAACGGTTATGACAACAAAGACAGGGGGAGGATGAGGAAAGAGCGTAGGAGCAGAAGGAGAAAGAGAGATAACGAGAGGAGAGAGAGCGAGAGAGGAGGGAGTGCCGAGAAGGGAGTAGAACAAGACAACAACCAGAGGGAGTCCCTCAGGAGCTCTGGGGATTGGGGAATAGAGGAGGAGGAGGAGGAGGAGGGGGACGAAGGATGGAACATTACAGCAACAGACGGAAAGAAAGCGAGCAGTCAGCCTTGTTTGTGTGTGCTGAATAACGAAGGGAGGCCAGGTGGTAAATGCAAATATACGACCGCATTCAGTTGTGTGTGTGTGTGTGTGTGTGTGTGTGTGTGTGTAGCTCAACACGTCTCGACACAGCAGAAGACGTGAGCTCAGGCAGCATTACATATAAAGAACTTCAAAAAGTCAGGAAGAATTCGAAGGGCGAACTGAGATGTCCATCACTTCTGCAGAGAAAGCCACTGCAGAAAGGAAAACTCGCTGTTGAGCGTGACAAGTTGTCAGCTAGCTTGAGTCCCGTACATGTCAGAGGGTTTTTTTAAATGGTGAGCAATGGAAATCATTATGTTTTCCCTATATATATATATATATATATGATTTTGTAAAAGAAACCCTTCACATATAGTCAGTGAATATCAGAGAGAGAGGGAGAGGCGGGAGAAAGCTGAGCTGATGGGTGGTGAGAAGGAATAGAGAGGAATAAGGACAAGAGAGAAAAAAGAGCTGGTTGGCTCTTATTTCACTTTTGTCTCTTTTGGCACTTTGTTTTATTGAGGACGCTTGAATATTCAGTGAAAACAGGAACGTTTTGTACTTACTCCACTGTCTTAGCGCTGTTCTTTCATCCATTGCTCTCCCTATTATTGGCTGCTTGTAATGTTGGCGATGATCAAGTTGAGCTTATTTTACAATCGTGGATAAAAGGGTCTGCTGAATAGCTAAAATGCAGCCAAAGAAAGAAGGGAAAAAGAAGGGAAGGGAGAGAAAGAGAAAGAGGTGATGCTCATGAGGGAAAGGAGTGAAGAGAATATGGGCTAAGGGGGGAGATAGAGAGAGAGAGTCAACAAAAGAGGACTGTGTGGTGGATACAGGGAAAAGGAAGATGTAGAAAAAGAATGGAGGACTGGATGCTGCCACATAATACACCATATTATCTAGGATGTCAGGGAGACCACGGAGCAGACAATGCATTGAACTGTGGCGTATGTGCGGCGTGTAGCTAGTCCTGCTGCCCTCTCCCCTACGTTCCTCCTCTACTTGCACCTGAGCTTGCTCCTGTTTCACCTTTTCTGCCCGGCTGATGCATATGTCGTTCTTTACCTGGCACTTCTCTGTCATATATACAGTACCAGTCAAAAGTTTGGACACACCTGTTTCTGTTTCTCATGATCTTCTCATGACATTTTGATATAAAGGCTTGATGCTTAAATGCTTGAAATTTTCTTAGACAAATAGAGAAGTTGATGCCTGTGTGTGAATTTATTTTCAAAACTTACATTTTAATTAAATTGAAATGCACCCCCAACAAGTAGTTTTCATTTAGACTTTAGAGGTGGAGAATGTTGAACCACAATGATTAAATCATCATTTTAAACACTCACATAGTGATTGTGGCCTTTAAAAGTTAATTTGTGGAATTTCTTTGCTTGTTAATGCCAAAGGGTTTCTACTTTGAAGAATCTAAAATATAAGATAGTTTTGATTTTTTTTTTTTTGGTCACTGCATAATTCCTTTTGTGTTATTTCACAGTTTTGATGACTTTACTATTATTCTAAAATAGTGGAAAATTGTAAAAATAAAGAAAAACCCTTTCTATGAGTAAGTGTGTCCAAACTTTTGACTGGTACTGTACATTACGATTCCAGGCACACAGGAGTAATTGCTATCATTCATTATCCGGGGCGGTGCGTTACTCGTTGTAAGTCACTCAGGGCAAGGGTGTCAGCTAAATGCCTGGAATGTAAAAATGCAAAATGTAAGCGTCTCATGGCGCAAAAAGTCATTCGAGTTTATCAAGCACATTCACTCACAACCCTAGCGTGTATGTGCCTTGCTCAAAGGCAAACTGAACCAGTGACCTTCCCATCACCAGCTCCTTTACCCATAGCCAATACAAACAACACCTACTGCTTGTCATCAGTACAAGCCTGTTTGTGTTAAATCGTCTTACGCCATCTAATACAGCGGTCCCGGAGATTTGCTGTGGTTCGCTTGGTCCGATGTGCATCAAAGGTTGGAAACTGAATACGGCGATAGAGAGCTGCCAGACTTCTGCAGAGGTCGCCGGAAAGGAGAGAGAGGTTGTCAACAGTTATTATTGACACCTTACAGCAGTGACACGCTAAGCTAGTCAGACCGCTTCGATGCTCTTTAACGGTGACATCAGCGGTAAACACTCACCAGTACACACACTGACCTGCAGACATACTGGCATACTTATTCAGTCACATGTAAAT
>JAXDDW010000010.1:3915000-3927500 GCA_034670385.1 Hoplostethus mediterraneus | reverse complement strand
TCGATTCAGAGTCGTTTTTAAACTGCTTAAAACACACTTCTACTTTTTTTTTTTACTTGCTTACATGTCATGTTCTTGATATTGCCCATTTTTTTAATCTTCTGCTTAACCAATTTCTTATTGTTTCAGTTGAATACCACATAAATAAACTCTTAACCTGAATTTCTCTGTTCCTGCATCTCTCTCCTTTCTGTTTCTACTGCCTCTCTCTCTCTCTCTCTCTCTCTCTCTCTCTCTCTCTCTCTCTCTCTCTCCGTTAAAAGCTTTCAACAACTTAACTAAATCTGACCCCAACTCAGCCCTCGTGGCATCCCCTTGTGGCTTCGCTGTGCTGCAATTAGGACTTGGGTTTCATTACACTGAAGAGGGCAGGAGGAGATGGATGGATGGTAGGAGGTAAAGAGGGAGGAAGGGCCCCAGAGGAGGGGGATAACAGAAACTTAACAGTGGATGGACGTGATTGGAGGAGACAGGGAGAAGGAGGAGAGGAGAGGAGAGAAGTATAGAAAAAGACAAACAGTTTAGATATTCAAGAGAGGAGAAGAGGAAGGAGGATGAAGGAGGAGGAGAGAGGAGGCGAGTGGCAAGCCTTCTAGTGGACAGGTGGTGGTCAGACTCAGCTAGCAGACAGCAGATGAGTATTGAATCAGGCCCAGAGTGGAGGGGATGAACCCTTGAGGCTTCATTTTATAGCTCCACTCCCTCAAGCCAGCAGGCCAGCATAAGATTTGATGCTGCTGAGTTAACATTAGCACCTTGCCGAGGGCATCATAATCATACCGGGCAATGAGTGATGGAGTGTGTGAGAGACAGAGGGAGTGATAGAGAGAGAGAGAGAGAGAGAGAGAAAGAGTCAGGATGGGGTCAGAGAGACACAAAGAGGACAAGAAACAGAGCGACAGAGAAAGAGAGCAGAGATCTTTATTTCATTTCCTGCCTCTCCTCTGAGGCAGGCCATCCCTCTTCACGAGGTCCTGTTCTGTTTCACTCCCGTGGTGCCTGTGTTTGTGTGCGAGGGCCCAGACGGATGCTACTCTCGCTCAGATGCTGTCGTTATTTCCTCCCCTCTCCCTACTCACGTTCTCTGCCTCACTTCATCAAACCTGGTTCTACCTCCCCACCTCCCCGCTTCGGTCTCTCGGTGTCGCCTCCCCCTCTCCCTCTCCCTCTTTCGCTTTCGCTGCTTTCCTACCTGGCTGTCGGCTCCCTCCGTAACATCCACCTTGTTAAATGGCACCACTGCGCAGAGCTACAAATTGATCTCGTTCTTCCATTATCACCCACCCCGTATTATCACTTTACTATACCTCCTCTCTCTCTCTCTCTCTCTCTCTCTCTCTCCCAGGCCAGCTTTATGCATCTCCAGCTTTTATTCTCCTCTTTGTTCTTCTGTCCAGCTTCCCCTCTCTCTCGGCGTTGTAACATTGATAGCCGATATACCAATTATTCCTCTCCCGGTCTGGTGTGGTAACAATTCTCCTCTCCGCACTCTAACCATCATGAAGCCATCGATCACACGTATGCACGCTGATGTATACGCTGCTCGTGGTACATTGGATACATGCAGGAGTCTACATCTGGTTGGGAACCAGGCCCTAAGCAAATTTCATCACAGCTACGCGCATTCACCACGGCCATTCATCGCATTGCTGTGCTGGAAGGAAATATCAGTGCGATCATAAACAGTGCCGGATATTTGATGCATGCACATAGTGAAATGAGTCTCATCATGGTGCCAAAGGCTGGGCAGGCTTTAAAGAACTCTGTTGCGGAGACGGCTGCAGATTACCTTTATTTGACTGTTGCATTACACAGAGGTCAATAATATTATACTATTTTCTCCCACAGATGAGCCGGGAGACAAAACATTATCATGCAATATCTGTACAATACCGCCTTTTGTCGTTGGGGCTGTAATAGCACGGTCAGAATGTAATTTCCTAATACCTATAATAAGAAATATCACAATGCAATCTGCCCCCCTTGTCTTTTCTGTCATGGCTCTGCCTTCACTTTGAAAGTGGATCATTGAACTCACTACACTAAGTGTGTGTGTGTGTGTGTGTGTGTGTGTGTGTGTGTGTGTGTGTGTGTGTGTGTGTGTGTGTGTGTGTGTGTGTGTGTGTGTGTGTGTGTGTGCCAAGTGAGTGCAGGATGTCTCTGTCAGCCATCCCATCAACTGGAAAAAGCTTTAAATAGCAGTGATAAACAGGACTAGACACTAAACGTTTGCGTGGGCCTGATGTATTCATCCTGGCCCCGCCCCCTCCTGCATGGTGCCTTTTTTTGCCCTTCTCCCTCCACCTGCAGGTTTGCTTCCTGGCCCTGCCCGCTACCACAAGACATCACGGCTTGCACTACAATTAGAGAAAGACTAGATAATACCTTTTAAAAAAAAAAGCTTTTAAAAAAGCAATGTTTTCAACAATTAACAAGATACAAAGCCGGTCAAATAGAGTAGAATTCAAAAGGAACACAGCTGATAAGACTACATGGTTTATCTGACAAAATTCATCACAAATCTATTTTCAGCAGCTTTGATATTGGCATAATCAAAGTCACCACCTAGCTCCTCCATGTTCTGTCTGATTTGGCTGACTTGGTGTATTGTCAGGGTAGGTCAGCGACATGTGTAGCTTGGTGGCCTTGTTTTTCTGATGTTAGCAATCGCTTCCAATTTTCTCCCAGTTTACACTAATGGGTGTGATGCTACGTTCTGTTTATGCATGGCAGGCAGGCCCAATGCAATAGACGGAGCAATATCGATGTCCTGATTTGCTTGCATTTTCTAAAGAATGCAGACAGATTACACGCTACTATTGAAATTACATTTACCTATTCTCATTATTCCTGCAGCGTTCTAAAACTTGCCTGCAGCTATTAAAAAAAAAACCTGTGCTGTCAAAGTCTGATTCAGACCGGCCAGACTCATGGGAGTCCCACAATTATACAGAGCGCTTCTAGACAGACAGTGTGTACATGTGCATGCATGCGTGTTGCATGCGTCTATGACTGGAGCTCAGAGTCCATGCGTGAGGAAGTGATGTGATCCTAGTTTTGCAGTTTACGACACACCGTAGCACGAGAGCTCATTTTACCTTATGAAAAAATCCCACATACGTCAAATGAGTTTATGGGATGTGATTCCGACGTGACGCTAGTGTGATTCAAGTGAATCCCTGGGCAGCTGTAAATGTTTGAGCATGCAAACATACGTGGTTGCATGCAACACATGCAAAACCATGATTCACGCACGTACACACTCACACAGAGAGAGAGAGAGAGAGCAAGAGAGTGAGTTGGAGAGAGAGAGTTTGAAAGCCATTGTTGTGGATGAGACCAAGCAGAAGTCCATCAGCTCACGAGACAGGAACAAGAGGAGAGAGAAGAGCTCTGGTTCCTCTGCTGTAGTTTATTAATCTTCATGACTTCCTCTCCTCTGCCACCAAACAGAGACAGCTCATAACAGGGACGTTTTTTTAGGGTTTAGGGTCTAGGAGAGTTTCTCTGGAGCTAGCAAGCAGATGGAGTGATGGCCCTTGTGAGAAATGGAAAAGACCCATTCTCTGTCTTTCTCTCCTGTGTGTGTTTATTTGTAAGCAGCTTTAAAGGCATAATCTAGTCAAAATCATGTTTTCCAGACTATGAGAACCAATACGATTAATGTAATTTTAAAGGGAAAAAAAAGTGTTCCAAGGGGGTTCTTAGATAGATAAAATAAGTGGTACGGTTCAGCATAGATTAGCATAGCATTCTCGTTCCATCAATTTTCTATTGTTGCAAATAAGGTTTGTTTGCTATTAAAAGAAATGGTGGAGTAAGAATTCTCTGTGGATCTTCTTTAAAATTAGCAGTTTCACAGCTGTGCAAAGGGTCCAGCGCAGAAGAGTTGTAGCTGGAGAAACACATTTGGCACAAGAGTGTTCTCAAGGTCTGCAAGGTGGCGGAAAGGAGATTTGTTTTTGTTCTCACCTATAAGAGCATTTACTGCTACAGGTCATTCTGTGTGGCTCGGTTTGCAAAATGCATCATTATGATTAAAAGGTCCTGGGTTCAAATCCACAGCAGGAGAAGCATAACATTTGCATCATAAAATATTAATAGTTAGTAGAGGTCTCTGCAAAATGAATGACTTTGGTGATCTGAGGCCTCATTTATTAAGCTTGTGTACACCAAAGAAATACACTTTGCACATTGTAATGTCCACTCACAAGTTCTGATTCATAGAACTTCAACTTGATGTGAAAATGTACCTACACCATATATATTTAGACATTTATTTACATTACAACATTGTGACACACTTCTTGAAAATGTGAGAATCATTATAACTTACCTAATATCCAACTTCTTTTGACATATTTTCCTTTCACTGAGCACCCTGGTGGAAAGTGGTGTGTCACTTTGTGCACCCTATACTGTTTCTTAATAAATACAATTATTTTCAGTTTAGTGTCATGTGAGCACAATTCCAGGATGATGGTGATTTTTACCTATAAACATGAACATTTTAAGAGTTTAATTCACTTTTGTGATCTGTAGAGGATCGGCAGCAAACACTCACAACTTAAATGGCTGTGCTTTCTATTTTGACTTTCCTGTACATAAGCTCTCTAGGTAAAACGATGCTCCGCTAAAAAAAAAAAAAAAGATCCTCGGTTGGGAAAGGGTTCTACATCTGACCTATAGGTTCTTGTACAGCGACAAGCCGAAGGACCCATATAGAGAATATAGAGGATATAGTCAGCAGGGAATGGAAAATGAGTATTCAACAACTGCAGAGCAACAGCAGTTTGAAAAGGTTTTGCTGTCTCCTCTGCTGCAAGTATTTATAGGGTTCTTTTACTGCTCCCGCTTTCTGTGAAATATGTTACCTGTGACATTGATTTGAATACCAAAGGTCTTAGTGTGTTCTTACCAATCCCCTTTAGTGCCCTTTTGGCCACTTACAGGTGTGATCAGGTTTCCAATTGTTCAGCTCACCTCACAGTGTGGATGAGTGCTGGATGTCACTGCCACACTCGCTTAATTGTTGAGATTGTGGTAAACCAACAATTGATGATTTTAAGGCACTCGCTCACCATTTTGTTGAAAGGAAACTGTGTCTCGTGGTATCGTAACCGCAAGAATAAGTTAACATAACACTGAAATGTGACATGTAGGATAGGTGTGTGTGTGTGTGTGTGTGTGTGTGTGTGTGTGCGCACGCGAGTCTGATTTCTTGAGACAACTGCATGCACTCACAAATCTGCTTTTGGTGGCGAAGCTGCAGAGCATCTCTTATGTAATTGCAATGTGCTTCAGTATATTTGCAAAAAAGATAATTGAATTCACACACATGCATGCTCTTACAAAGACGCACGCGCACAAAATCCAGTATTACCAGCTCCCTGTAGTGTAATGCTTATTATGTCCATCATCTGGCCCCCTCACCCTCGCCACATAGCTGAAGTACTCTAATGAAAATATTTTGCCCTGCATTTTGATTATGACAAACATCTTCTCTGGAAGCCTAATACAATACCTTAATGATTCCATTACTGTAGTTACTGTTGTGGTAGGCAACTGTTCGCCCACATGCTACAGTATCCGCATTGTCTCACCCACTCACAAATGGTGTAGGTGCTGGTGGGAAGGTGGAGAGCACACAATTTTGAATAGATCACACAATGATGCTGCTTACACACATGCCTGGGGCACCGCTGACTCTGACACACACACACACACACACACACATGCACGCGCGCACGCACACACACACACACACACACACACACACACACACACACACACACACACACACACTGCAACCTTAACAGGCTTGAAAATAACAGTTAACAGTCATATGCACTGGGAATTTTCCAACAATAAACTCCTGGCACAACTTCCCTGGATGCTTTTACCTCTACTGAATGACATCATTTCTGGAATAGTGTATGTTAAAAAAAATCCTGGGTAGAGGAAAAACATTTTTTAAACCCCACTGCAGTAAATAGCACAAATCATAGTCATGTAAAGACTGCTCATGTCATCATGGGATGTAAAAACGAATGATAATGAAACATGCAATGAAGGGGCCGTACAAAATTAAGATTCAGGATATAGTCCACAAGTACCCCCAACAGAGAGAACAATTAACTGAGCTATTCCCAATTACCGACCAGGTTCTTGAATGAGGTGCTCCGTGGATGGCACCCTTACCATCACCTATTAAACCATCATCAAGGCTGGTGCATGGACCCACACCGCCCTTATAACCGCCTATAATAAATACATAGGCCTATGTCTGTAAGGGAAAATATGTTTTACCCCGCTCTCTCTCGCGCTCTCACCTGCTCATTCGCTGCCAGCTCTTTCTCCAGCTGTCGGTGTTTGTTGTGCCACACCAAATAGTGGATAGGATAACGACTCTTCTCCGGAGTTTTCTTGGCAGAAATCATCTTCGGATCATAGTTTGCCTCCTCCCTGTTTCTTCACTGTGGATTGCAAGCCTACTTTGTTAGGGATTTCTCGCTAGATAATAAAGCCTATCATCCTTTATCGCCCGTGATGCCCAAAGGCGTATAGGATAGCCTTGTGCGTCAGAAATAGTGAATGATTCCCCACTCGCTCTGCTAGTAATAAACGACAAAGCCCCTTGAAAATCATTCAGTATATAAGAAACCCCCCGTTTGATTGTCTTATAACATTGCACCGTTATGCACTAACCACCCCTACCTCCACCTCTTGCCTCCCTCTCTCTCTCTCTCTCTCTTTCTCTCTTTCCTTCCTTGCGTACTCTAACACATCTATCTTCCTCCTCTCCTCCCATTCGGTGGTGACTGAGAAAGATGCGATGACAAGCCGCAATGAAATGTGCGCACACTCAGCCAATCGGCTGTCAGGGCTATTGCGATAAAAAAATGTAAAAAAATACCCCTCACTAAGAAGAGAACCCCAGTAAGACTATAATACATTTCAGAAATATACCATACAACTATTAAGCATAAAAAGGAAAATTATAGTGTTATCATATAGGAGATTAAAAAGTACTAAGGTCACTATAAACTCAGTATTAAGTACTACAGACACAATACACATACATAAACGCAAAATGCATCGCCGCAGCCGATGTGAATTGGGACTACAGTGCTTACATCGATTTTATTCGATAGTCTAAACAATATACTGACAACAGCAACAACAATAATAATAACAATAACTTCACTACTATTTAAATAATAAATAAATAGCATATACCTATATGACTCCTCCAAAACTGTATTTATTGTTTAAGCAACATAAAGGAGGGGAATGACACTGAATTTCAATTTTATGCTGCCATTAAACAATCCTGGATTGCCATTCACCATTAGATTTAAACTGCCCAAGCCTCCTAACACCATAGAATAACCGGCATTAAATAAAAAAGCTATATTTAATTCATATAGCCTACAAGGCAATCGTTAAAAGTTTTATAATAAGGCGTGAGTTTGAAGTGACTGTAACACATTTCACATTCGATTTATATATATGTATATATATATACATATATATATATGTATATACTATATACTTCAAAAAATTTTTAGAGGTCGTCTATATTTCAAAATATCCATAACTGGCCCAAAATGTATTCGTACATAGATAACATTCATCATATATATATTTTCATCGTCGTGACCATTTGTCTGTGACATGTCGTCCCACCTGTCAAAGTGAAGAAAGAAACAAATGCCCGTGGGTTGGTGGAGTCAATGACAGGATTATTTTTGCGCTACCCCCCCTCATAGGTAATGCGGGGTTATTGGGTGTGTGTGTGTGCGGAAACTGACAGGTAGAGAGAGAGCTGCCGTCTCTCGGTGAATTGTTGGCAATGCAGGGAACAAATATATCCAGTATAGCCCTTCGAGATGAGCTTTATACAAACAGTTAGATTAGCTATCTCCACCAAACGTGGCTCTGGACCCGGAATCTAGTACTGAACGTGGACGAAACGACTAGGAAGTATCGGGAAAGTAGCTGTTAGTTGGCCGGGAAAGCCGACCACACCGCCCGGCTTCCGGGGATTCAGGGGCCGCATCGGTTGACGGCAGACGTCGGTGTTAGTTCGGGGGAAAGAGGGCGAACATCCACATCATTACCGACATCCACCTCTTGAATTCAGCCACTTTCGACATGTCAAGGAAGCTCCAAAGGACAGAAGTCTGCGCCGACTGCAGTGCGCCAGGTAGAAGCAAGGAAAATCATGAAAAATCACTATCCTGGAACAATACGTGGGGAGGGCGACATGGTGGGGCGATGGGGCCGAGGCTACTATCACTGTCAGCGGGTCTGCAGAGCAGGAAAACGGCCGGGGCTTCCTGGCGTCGCTTAGGCCCAAAATAAACAGTGAAAAATAGGCGTGTTATCACAACGGGAAATATGGTCAGCTAATAGCTGTTTAACGTTACTTTACCCCATTGAGCAGGTCAATATGTATATTTATTTGACTATGATTTCTGATCGTATATGATGGCGACCCATTTGTTTGCCGCAGTGGTGGATTTGAGTGTCAGATTTGTGTCGCCTTCCTAGTTGGAGAGACGTTTGTTTTGATTTTCATGACCGGGGCAGACTTCTTAACACGTTAGCTTAGCCCGGCTAACGAGCTAGCGATTTTGACAGACTGTCTTGCTGGCTCACTTTCAATATTTAACACTTTGCATACTAACTTCCGATAGCCCGGCGTTTTTTTGATGAGCGCTGGTGTTAACATTTGGTTTTGCCCATGGCGTTTTGATCTGTGTCTACCATGGCTAACGTTGCTAGCTCACGACATTAGCTAACCTAGCTAACTTTGGCTACTTATCAAATAGTATTGCTAACAGCTAACACTGGGTAGTTATTATAACGTGATTTAGCGTTAGTTTTTGAGTTCCCATGTAGACACCTCAAAAAATGTAAAGGGTTGGCTAGAGTAAAGGTTGATATTTTTTGTCTCACTGATGTTTTATTCTAGTCCACAGTTCATATACGATTTGGTAGCTCAGACAATTTATAGTAACAATTATAGTTAATAGACACACATTTAAACACAATTTCAAACTTCACCTGTCGTATTTGAGTGATATAACGTTAGTCATAAGGTTGTGCACGAGCATTGCAATAAACATACGTTATTTGTAGTTCGTTTTTACATCTTGTTTCTCGCTATCTGTGTGTGTGGGTGGGAGAGAGGAGGGAGTGAGAGGTGATGCCAAAACAAGCTTGGCATCCCTTCCATTGCCTTGGCCTTGCATCTGTAGCCCCACATGACCCGTTTGTAGGTAGATATACTTGGTAATAGGTGCTCCTGTGTTTGTGTGTATGTGTGTTAGCAGTCATGCGTGTGCGCCTGTGTTAAAACAGCTGCTCTCCCCCTCACAGCTGCTTTCCCTTTTCGGAGGGTGCACCTCTGTGTGTGTGTGTGTGTGTGTGTGTGTGTGTATGTGTGTGTGTGTGTGTGTGTGTTTGCAAGTGTGCTGTAGCTTGCGTGTGCATGACTGTCCACAAGCTTTAGCACCCTACTGCTCTGTGCTCACCCCATGCTGGCTACACTATCCGTTCTGATTTATGTCCTGAACCTATTCCCTGCTATAACTGTCTACTCTGCTCTCTACTTACCTGCCTCAATGTCCTCCTCTCCCCTCCCATTCCCTTCCCTACTTCATATCCTGACCAGGGCCTCAGCAGCCCTGGTTGAAACCTCGCCAAACAAATGTTGATCGATGTGCCTGACAGATGAATCCTATAAGAAAAATGCTTGCAAAGGCTCTCTGAGTTCAAGATGTATATTTGTTGTAAGGCAACCATAGAGCACAATGTGTAGTAAAGGAACTAATTCCAGCAGGTTGCCTTATAAAAATAGGCTTATTCAGCAGAGACTGGTTAGCCTGTTTGTACTGGGGTGTCTGGTATTGGTTATATTCTTCTTGTAATAGTCTACAGTCAGCTTTCTGCATGCAGCCCCTCCTCAGGATGACACACGCAGTGCGCTCTCCAAGATGCTGACCTAGCCACTGGCGACAGCCCACTTCCCTATTCTCCAGCTTTCTGTCAAACTAGGGAATACTTTGATGACGACTGGTCAACCCTACCGCAGCCAAGCCTTAGGAGGCTTTAATGTCATGCCATGGCAACCTGCGCAGTTTATGGCAACAATGCATAATGTTGCCATCATGATAAACTCCTATTGAGCACAGTCACAGTTGTGTCAGTAATTGAGACTCTTATGCAAGCATTCAACACATTTTCATCATGACACCCAATCCCCCATTCTGCGTTGTATAGAGAATCATATTGTCTAATGACTCTCTGGCAGACTTTTGTCCTATATATCCAGAACAAGCATCTGTATGTCTACTTGATGCAGCTGCATAAAATCATTACAGGGGGGGAAAGCCTGTGTATGAATTGAAATCAACCCATTAATGGCTCGGTAAGTGGAGCTAAGTGTGGATACTGGATGCTAAAATGGATACTCTGCTGTGAGGCTCCTCCTATGTGAAATATGAATTAGCCTGTCACACCGACACCCCACAGTTCTTAGCGTGAAAGAATGGAAAACCAACCAGTTGGAGTACTCCCAAGATTTTCAGTATTTATTTCAACAAGAGATTGTCAAATTTTAAATTGAAATTTTCATCATTTACACTCACTGTGCTAGATTTATTTTGTATATTGGTCCAAGTAGTGCTCAATATCTAAATTGGCCTGAGGTCTAATAGTGATAGGCCAGCTCCGGCCTGAATTATGTTATCGTCCAAATTTGGTCGATGCCCCACTGCCAATCATTACCCAAGTCTAATAGCTTAATGGTGTAGCCTAGTATTGATCCAGTGGGCTAAGCACATAGCCTAGCATATGGGAGTTTTTATATTTATTACACAGATTAAGGAATTAAATTGTTGCAGCCCAACCTTTTAAAGCCTATGGGCTACTGTTCTAAACTGGGCTATAGCTCTTATCAAAATCATTTTGCATTTGCCTTTTCTCTCTCTGCAGGCAAAAAGACCTAGAGCTGTTCAGTTCATCTGATGATAGGGTATTAATGGAGCTAAAATAGTCTAAGCCCAGCCAGTTTTATCCCAGGCTGAGAGTGACTAATGCCGACAGTAGACGTGTTTGTGTGTGCGCACGCACATGCATGTGTGTTGATGTTGCAGAGTGTGTTAGTTGTTAGCAGCTCATCACATCAGGGTCCTGAGGGCATAAACATGACCCAGACTGCATGACTAGACTATGGCTAAATCTCAATAGGCTGGCCTTGATTCCTTGCCTCCTTCCCTTCCCATCCTCACCTCCTTTATACACATCTATTCCCATCGTCTGGGATAGAAGACAGTGGCGACAGTGTCCCCCAAAATTGTAAACTCAACTTGTACGTCACTTCAGTCAGGCTAAAGCAAATACTGAAAGTAGGAACTTCAGACTACTGTGAAAGACTAGTGGATCTGACATTTGGCGCAGCCAGCGAGGCACCTCTGGTTTTATACCAAGCTGCTTATGACTGATTAAAGGTCATAGGTATGTGTGTGTGTGTGTGTGTGTGTGTGTGTGTGTGTGTGTGTGTGTGTGTGTGTGTGTGTACGTGCGTGTGAGCATGTACACATATTAGCAGTGTTTGCCTTTACCCAAAGTTGAGCATTTAAAAATCTGCATATGTGTAGAAACGTTTTTCTTTTGTACGTTTTACACATACCATTTAGTATTATGTGTTAGTATATTTAGCCTGACAATTAAATGCCATGGTCTTGAAAAAGACTCAACTCTCTCTGGTCGCTTGGTCTCTTGTTGACTCCTTACATGTTAGGCATGAAGCAGATGCTCTTATCCGGAGTGATTCAGGGGTTCAGTGTCTTGCCCAAGCAAACTTCGACAGGACACATAGCTGTTGCTGGGGGTCAAACCCGAGTCCTTCTAATCACAACGCTAACATGGTCTTGGATCAGCCCTGCTGATAGTGTATTGTTTGAAGCTTTTCCATGCACCACTGAAGTTATAATTCTTTCAGACTCAGCGTGACCAGGCTTGCTAGAGTCCTTATTGCATGAAAAAAAAAGCACCTGCTTCTCTGATCTGATGGGAATTGCTACTAGCATGCACAGCACAATTACACATTCAATTGTGAAATCTTTCCCAAAATTGGAAGTTTGGGTGTGGGGGTAACAGGCTTACCATGTCAGGCATTACACACCTATCTTTATGCTTGCTTGTGTGTTTATTCGTACATGGTATGTACTACATACTACCATTTAATACTCAAAGCATATCCTCCTAAAAGATTCATTCACACAGATTGAATGTAGGAATGGGCATTTTCAATTGTTTACTCAGATCAAACTCCTACACTTCTTACCCATACTTGTAATTATTTCAATCTAGTAGCACATGTGTTCCTGGGGGACCCCCGAGAGCCCTGGTGTAGCAGGCCGTCATTTAGACCCCTCACTGTGGCAACTCATATCTTGAGGGCTTTATTTTAGGTTGGAAGGCCTGGG